>CAIGRF010149788.1:0-20596 GCA_903798235.1 Fraxinus ornus
AAAACATTAAGAATTTATTTTCCTTAAAAATGCGGAAAATTTAGAAAGTTGGAAAATATTTTCCCTGAAAAATTTCGCCAATCAAACACTACAAAAGTTGGAAAATGAAATAAAAAATCCGGCATATCAAATGGAGCCTAATATTTCTTGAGTTTTCCACTCTGAATTTCTTTCTTCATTGGTTTAACATATGAGATCTGTCATGGAAAAAAATTGAAATTGGAATTCAATTGCAAACAATTGTGTTCAATAATTCAAATAAAAGGACTAAAAATCGAAAACAAGAAATGTGTGGAGGTATTACTCCATACCTAGGTTATATTTCGCCAAGTTTGACACAAGAAATGGTTTTTGTTTCCTTGAGTTTTCAATCTAGAAGAAGACTTCGTCAAAGAAAGCGGATGTAAGGAAAGTGGAAAAGAAACATGGGGCAAATGTCTGGGTTAGAGAGTTAGCAATTGTTGAGAAGAAATTTTATTTGCATTCATCTCCTAGAACATCAACACCCAGAGATTTTTAGCCGCAACGTCTACCAATTTCCCGGTGACTTCTCCCCGTGTTTCGGGTTCTTCTTCTTGATGTCATCACCATAGTATCCATTAAAGTTAAAAGATAAAAAACATAGACAAAGATGGAAATCCCGATGGTGTTGGCGTGATATCGGTAGTGGTGGCTTGAGGTCGGCGGCGACGGCTGAATTTCAGGGTGGGGTTTGTGATGGAGATAACCCTTTTTTATTTTTCATTTCTTCCTTTTTATTTAATAATTTGATTATTTAAGTGGAAATATTGTAAGCTTACAATTTTGTTAGATTTGGTCAAATTACTTTATGTACGAATATTTGAAAGGTATTGTACCGTATATGACACAAATGAAAGATTTGATAAAGTTTGTTTCTTAAAAAAATGTTTGGCACCGTGACTACAATTTTTCCTAATGTTAAAGTACAAAAAAAACGAAAGCAAAATCGAGATTAGTTTCTGTTTGAGTTTTGCGAAAGCATCGAAATTAAAACTTTTTTTTTTCCTTGTACGATAGATGCAAAGCCAAACATGATGGTGATTGAAATGAGATATTAAAATAAAGCTTGAAACAATGTTAAGGCCCCGTTTGAGCCAAATTATTCTAGAATGAGAATGCAAAATATAGCCGTTATAGGGACCTACATAAGAGATAGAAAATTTGAAATATTGTAAGCTTACAATTTTGTCCTTGGTAGATTTGGTCAAATTACTTTATGTACGAATATTTGAAAGGTATCGTACCGTATATGACACAAATGAAAGATTTGATAAAGTTTGTTTCTTAAAAAAATGTTTGGCACCGTGGCTGCAATTTTTCCTAATGTTAAAGTACAAAAAAAACGAAAGCAAAATCGAGATTAGTTTCTGTTTGAGTTTTGCGAAAGCATCGAAATTAAAACTTTTTTTTTTTCCTTGTACGATAGATGCAAAGCCAAACATGATGGTGATTGAAATGAGATATTAAAATAAAGCTTGAAACAATGTTAAAACTGTCGTGGGTGAAAACATTCTACGTCCCTATTTTGTTTGGAAATCTATAGTAGATTTCGATAAAAAATAAATTTTTCGTAGATTTCAATAAAAATTAATGAAATGTGTAATTGTAAAGTTTGATAAAAATTACAAGTCTCGTGAATATGTGATTAAAATAATTAGAGAAAAAATGAATATTTAGAAAGGAGGACCGAACAGTATTTTGAGAGAAATATCATCACACTGTTTTAAGCATGAAGAGAAAATATGTTTTCAAAAGTAATTATCAAAAGGAATTCTTTGGATATTTTGAAAATTATAGAGGGTTAAACATAAGTGCTTGTTTGGTTAGCAACGTATGTTTGATTAAAAGTAGATAAAAGTAATGAGTTTTTAGTATAGTTAAAAATGATTTTTGACTTATTTGTAAACACTTAATAGCACTATCAAACAAACATTAAGTCCTTATTTGAGCCTCATTTTGGGGAAAAATGCATTTTAGAATAGTAATTTTGATAGAACGTGTAGTTAAAAAGGAAGAAATTTTTTGATTCATGTGGAAAATTATTATATTAAAGAATGTGTAGTTGAAAATGAATTTTAAAAAAAAAATATTTTTTTGAAAAAATTGGGCCCAAACAAGTGCTAAGTCAACTTGCTCACGAAGCATTAATGTAATTTTTTGTAAAAATAAAAATAAAAACAGTTAACATTGAAAATGAACTGTAAGCCATAAAATACATTTACAGGGACCAATGCACAACAATGACAGCATTGGAAAAGTTTGTGTTGGCATTAATTATGTCTGTCATTGTGCAACGGTCCATGTTTTGTACCAATGTCCCTATTAATTGTTTTTGGCTATGTTAGTTGAGCACACATAACACTATGTGTGGTTTTTTTCATTATTTTTATTTTGTTTTTAACCTGTGTTTTGCATCACAAATGTTGAGAGGATCGGTCCAAAACTGCTGACAACAATAACAAAAGAATTACTCCATACAAGTTATTGCCAAAATTTGACCTTAATCGATGTAAACAAGTGACATTCACCTTCTAAAATTGACTTTTCTTACAATTATTAATTTTTCGAATGTACAACACATTTTAAAGAAATCTCGAAGGCATTCTACGAATAATTCCAATCAAGATAAATTAATTAATTTGTTCCGATTATAATCTATACACAAACATGCTTAACCAAGTCAAAAACATGTGATAAAAACTAAAAAGAACCATAAAAGTCAACAATCAACTGGTATATCCAAAAAAAAAGTTAAAATTGTAGTCAATTTGACCTTTTTCTTTTCATTTCCATCTTTTATGTGACAGTTTAGGGTCTTGTACCATGTCCACCTATCCAGCAGGGAATCCTAGGGAAAGAATTGGAAACCCAAGATTAATCAAAATATTGTTTATTTAACTATTTAAAGTAATAAAAAGAAATGAATTATTTAATTTAATCTAGATAAACTTTTTGTTTAATTGGCTTTGTTGGGACCATATGATCATATTCTTGTTCTGATAATTGGCCTAACTCGTAACATATTTGCTGGCAATTTGACCATTTGAGCATACAAAAATGCTGTGAGCACAAAAAATTTCTACATAATTTTGAATTTTACTCGCATGAGGGTGGGCCCCACGTGAGTAAAAAATTGATTTTTCTACCCACCCACCTCTCCTGATGTGTCTATCATATATTCCTGTACCTATAGCAGAACACTTGAGCATATTGGAATATTGTTGGTTAATTAGAGCATTATGCAAATGTGAAATTAATATCCATTAAGCACATTATGCGAAATTAAGCACATTATGCCTTTGAATATGGAATAATGTCTTCATGGGAATGTGCTCACCATGAGCAATATTACAATATTTTTGCGAAAAATTAACTAATTCGGCAAAACCATTTGTTTGTTTTATCTTGATTTGAACATTTAAAGTGCAAGTTCATCTCGAGTGGTTGTCTTGCTTAAAATTTTAATTGATTTTTTTTTTTAGTAACATCTCGTTATTGAAACTACTAAAATAATATTTTAGTACAGTATAAAATACTTTTTCGAGTCTAAAATGGTTTTGTTTTACAATAGTATTAGATTGTTACATTCAATTTTACTTCTTAAACATGTATTTTGGCTAGCTTATATCAATCACGAAGTCATATTAAATGAATTTATTAGACGGGCAACTTTAACAATCTTAGCAATTTGGCACTTTCACAACTTTAACTTTGATAGGTAAGAGTAAATAATTCCCAACGCTAAGCCTAAGACAAGGTAAGCGTAAATAGGTTATTATCAATAATTGTCAACCAAAAATTAACTATAATAATACAAAGGCAGAACAAATTATTGCTTCTTAATCAGGAATCAATTAATTTTCCCCTTATTTTTACCAGGCAAACAAGAAGTAGATTACAGTGGTTGGACTTTGTAGGGATTAACATAAACCAGCTTTTTACAAGCCAACTGATTATTTGACTTTGAGCATCATGGTAAGAAGAAAGAGTCTTGGAGTAATGGTAGGTCCCGCCTTGGCCATACACAACAAAGTTTTGTATAATCAAGAATCCAATAAAATCTAATTCAAGATTTGATAAATAATAATAGAACAAATCAAAGCTTATTGGGGAGTGAAAGTCAATGTCATTTGCTTACTGTTTGTCTAATTCCACAGCCAGATAAGAGTCAAATGTCAGAGAGAGAGAGAGAGAGAGAGTTAGAGAGAGATGCTGAGGTAGAGGGAGAATTGTGGGGTAGTGGTAATCAATAGCGTTGGTATGTTTTTGGATGCACAACTGAAGTAAATGTGCATTTGTTGTGGAGGGTTTGCCTTTAATTTGTTTGCAGAAAAAGCTGGGACACGAGAAAGGGGTAATATAGCTCTTTGAGGGGGTCTTTCTTTTGATCTACACACAGCCAATAACTGTGAGCCATTTTCAAACAGTCTTATCAAACTATTTTCTTGCAGCAGTCTATCTAGGATTCTCTTCTGGTGTCTTCTATTAACTATCCCTTTGGGATCTATCTGGTATTTTTGTGTTTATGGGCTTTTCTTGGTTTTCTCATTCTTCTTTTGCATTGGGTTGTCTACAAATTTATATTCAAGGTTGAATCTTTGGAATCTTGGCTATTGAATATTGAATCTCGTGGGTTTTCTTCTTCTCCTTTTTTTTTTTTTCGTTTGGAGAAAAATTCACTGGATTTTCACACACTGAACCCTAAAATCTGTGGATATTTTTTACCGAATTAGTCTTGTATTACTCAGGTCATAGTTTCAACCCTTGTGTCATCTGAACTAAATCTTCAAGAAAGGTCGAATCTTTGGTTTTCTTGATCTGGTCCATTATTGATTATTATTCAAACTTAATCACAGTTCTTTTTCAGCCGAAAATTCAGGTCTATGTATTTGAATGTTTGCTTAAAGCAAATGCTCTGAGACTTTCCCTCCTTAAGATGGGTTGAACACAAAGGTTTATTCTGGTGGAAGCTTTTAGCTTTGATTCCTTTTGCTTTTCGGAATTAGGGTTTGAAACAGTCAGCTTTTTATGGGGTTTGCTGTTACATGGGCTAAACCACCACTTTCTTCGTTTTGCCATGAGTGTCTTCTTTCTGAAAATCTCTGCGATTGATTTTAAACAGAAAAGCTTTCATGCATCTCTCACTATGGAAGCCATTATCTCATTGCGCTGCTCTAATCTTGGACAAAAAGAGCAGAAGAAGAGATGGGTCTAAACATACAACAGAGGAAATCAGGAGGAACCCATCAGTTCTAAGAAAATTGCAAGAGCACAAGCTCAGGGAGGCTCTTGAGGAGGCATCTGAAGATGGGTCCCTTGTTAAGTCCCAAGACATGGAGTCTGAATTCATGGACAAGGAAGACGAGGGCTTGGGCAGATCGCGGTCGCTTGCCCGGTTAAATGCCCAGAAAGAATTCTTGAGAGCGACTGCTCTTGCTGCAGAGCGCACATTTCAGTCTCCAGACTCGATTCTGCAGCTCCAGGAGGCCTTCTCCAAGTTCCTTACCATGTACCCAAAGTACCAATCGTCCGAAAGGATTGATCAACTGAGATCGGATGAGTATTCACACCTCTCTAGTGCGGGTTCAAAGGTATGTCTTGATTATTGTGGATTTGGGTTGTTTTCATTGCTGCAAACTGTTCATTATTGGGAATCATCTACTTTTAGTTTGTCTGAGATTACTGCCAATTTGAGCAATCATGCTTTGTATGGGGGTGCTGAGAAAGGGACAGTGGAACATGATATGAAGACTCGAATAATGGACTATTTGAACATTCCTGAGAATGAATATGGCCTTGTTTTTACTGTGAGCCGTGGCTCTGCCTTTAAATTGCTAGCTGAGTCATACCCTTTCCACACAAACAAAAGGTTGTTGACTATGTTTGATCATGAGAGCCAGTCGGTAAATTGGATGGCTCAAAGTGCTAGAGAGAAAGGTGCTAAGGTTCATAGTGCATGGTTTAAATGGCCTACTCTCAAGCTCTGTTCGACTGATCTGAGGAAGCAAATTTCTAACAAAAAAAGGAGGAAGAAAGATTCTGCAGCTGGTCTTTTTGTGTTTCCTGTCCAATCTAGAGTTACTGGTGCGAAGTACTCGTATCAGTGGATGGCCCTGGCTCAACAGAATAATTGGCATGTCTTACTTGATGCAGGGGCATTGGGCCCTAAGGACATGGATTCCCTTGGATTATCTTTATTCCGGCCAGATTTCATCATCACATCATTTTATAGGGTGTTTGGCTATGACCCCACTGGATTTGGATGTCTTCTAATCAAGAAATCTGTGATGGGAAGCCTACAGAATCAGTCGGGGCATACTGGTTCTGGTATAGTGAAAATCACTCCTGTGTTTCCACTGTACTTGAGTGATTCAATGGATAATTTCCCTGGATTTGGTGAAGATGAGGAAGTCAGTAGGAATGCTGAAGTTAACTCTGAAACTCGCCCACAATCTCGATTGCCTGCCTTTTCTGGTGCGTTCACTTCTGCACAGGTGAGGGATGTGTTTGAGACTGAGATGGAGCATGATAACAGTTCTGATAGGGATGGCGCTAGCACCATATTTGAAGAAACTGAGAGTATTTCCATAGGGGAGATGATGAAAAGCCCAGTATTTAGTGAAGATGAATCGTCAGATAACTCGCTGTGGATTGATTTGGGTCAGAGTCCTTTGGGGTCGGAAAATGCTGGTCATTCAAGTAAACACAAAGCGGCCTCTTCCTCGCCACCGGTTTGGTTCTCCACTCGGAAACATAATAGGAGGACTTCTCCAAAAGCATCTAATATATCAAGCAGCCCGATGTATGATATGGAATTGAAACAAGGGCATCTTGAAAATGGCCATGTATTATCATTTGATGCTGCTGTTCGATCAGTCTCTCAAGATTTGGACCATTTCAAGGAGATTCCTGAAGAGGAACAATTTTCCGCAAGAGACTGTGAATGTAAGACTCCAAATAACCAACCTTTTCAGGAAATTGAAGAAGAACCCGAAACCAACAAATCAATGGGTTCTGCCGATAAGGGATCAGGCCACGACAACATGAATCATCGAAGCATACAGAATGGCTCAGCTTCTGAGATATGCTCTGAGACAAAAGAGAGTGCAATAAGAAGAGAGACAGAAGGGGAATTTAGACTACTAGAAAGGAGAGAGAGAAATAGAATTGCTGGTGGCAGATTTTTTGGAATAGAAGAGAATGAGCAACTGGGAAGCAGAGGCAGAAGGGTATCCTTTAGTACCGAAGACAATCGCAAAACTCGTCTGGGCCAAACTGTTGAGACAGGAGAATTATCAGCCACTAGCCTGGATGATGAAGATTACATTAGCGATGGGGAATATGATGATGATGGGCAAGATTCCGACAGAAATGAACCCGAGATTATTTGCAGGCATCTTGATCACATAAACATGTTAGGTCTCAACAAGACCACCTCCCGACTGAGGTTCCTCATCAATTGGCTTGTGACGTCTTTGTTGCAATTACGATTGCCTGGTTCAAATGAAAAGGACAGTCCTCCACTTGTTCATATTTATGGGCCAAAGATTAAATATGAAAGAGGTGCAGCAGTTGCATTCAATGTGAGGGATAGGAACCGAGGTCTGATTAGCCCTGAAATTGTTCAGAAGCTGGCTGAGTCGCATGGTATCTCTCTTGGTGTTGGAATCTTGAGTCACATACGCCTTCTTGATAGCTCCAAACAGCAACGTGGGTCTTTGAGTCTTGATGATACTACCCTTTGCAAGCCAATGGAGAATGGCGGACATGATGGTAAAAGTGAATTCATCAGAGTCGAGGTCATTACTGCTTCTCTTAGCTTTTTGACTAATTTCGATGATGTCTATAAGTTGTGGGCATTTGTGGCTAAATTTCTTGACCCGACCTTTGTCAAAGAGGGAGTCCTTCCACCTGTTGTAGAAGAGTTTGAATAACAAGGCTTAGAGCTGGTACTATTGCTTTTGTCCTCTCTACCCACTTGTACAATCAGACGATGCAGAGATGATTGCTACTCATGGGCAAAGCTGGATCAAGTGCATGGATGGAAAATTTTTAACTGGATTCTTTTTGCCCCCCACGTCCGTC
Organism: Fraxinus ornus; assembly: GCA_903798235.1. NCBI lineage: Eukaryota > Viridiplantae > Streptophyta > Magnoliopsida > Lamiales > Oleaceae > Fraxinus > Fraxinus ornus. Next base: position 8,107 of record CAIGRF010149788.1, read on the forward strand.
TTTGCTGCAAGTGGGTGAATTTGTTCATTCTTGTTTTTAATTGCTTGGATTTTCTCTTTCACCTTGTGAGGTTCTTGTAGAATTGGGTTTGAAAAATTTGTATCATTTCAGATAGTAATTATGAACTAGAACTGATACTTCCTACTTGCGTTCTTAAAGAAAGTGCTTTCTGCTGTATAAATATGTACTTTGCTTGTTTTGGGTTACTATACAATTTGTTGTCTTGCTCAACTCTCTCAAGTTCTACGGAAAAATATCAGTCAATTTTTTATCAATAGATGATAGAAGTTTGTTCAAGAAAAAGGAAAAAGGATTGGAATTGAAGAAACTTCATGTTCAAAATTGTACTCAGAAGATGTTTCTTTGGCTGCCTAATTTTCAGAGTAAATGCCTACCTTCAGGAGAATCTTACCAAATGAGATTGAAAAGGAGCTTCCATCAGGGGTTGGGGACGGTGGTTCATTGACAAATTTTAAACAAGAAAAACTTGAATCTATGAAGATACAAGTGGGCATCAAAATTAAGAGATACTAGTTAAGTAATGGCTCGAAAGCATCTCAACGAAATATGAAATATCATGAATTCATGATCTGTACAAGAATAAGGAAAACAAGTAAACAACTCAATCCAAAAGTGCAGTACCCTTTTTTAGAAAAAAAAAAAAAGCAACGGCCTCTGTTGATATTATGTACAAACCCGTAAACCTGTCGTGTGAAAGAAAAGATAAAGCGGATACTCAACAAGTGAATCACGGAAAAAAGAAGAAAAATAAGTAAATCTCAAAATTTGTCTACAAAACCAGAACTATCCTCATTCAAATACGTCGGTCTGCCATATACAAGTGAAAAGATACCTCGTATGGAGAATACCTCGGCATAGGACAAGATTAATCTTTTTTTTTTTCCATAGATAGCATGTCAATAGAACAAATCACCATATTCAAGTCAACAAAAACATAGCTACCAATGACTAAGGTGCAGCATCAAATATGTTTTAGGATATCCCCCAACAAAAACATAGCTACCAATGCATATCCTTCCCAAAGTACGTCTAAGCCCGGATTCGAATTTCACTGTCACCTTAGCACGCCAGTGCCCTTAATGTTTCACCCTCATCTTTCGGCAATAAGGAGTTCATTCGGTTGGCAATTTCTACACTGGATGGCACGAAGACCGGAGAGATGATAATAATGTCTGAGGCAAGAGATTGTGGATTACGTACCTTCACTTAATATGGCGAAGGATGCGCAGATTTGCCACATGTCGCTCTATTGGGAGCCTATTTGGCATTCGCTGTCACGTTCGTGCTTACGTGGATGCTCCCATATTTCAAGGTGTAACAACTATCTAATTTGATAAAATTGCAGAGAAATTCTCCATTAAGAGATTATGTAATTAGACTTTAGTTTATTGTAACATAAGATCGACTGTCAAAACAAATGACTTTCAATACATTTACTAATTCAACAATAGTTACAAAAACAATTAAGAACATTCGATGAATTAATGTTTATTAAATAGTAAAAAGCTAAATGTTTAATAAATTAGGTAGAGCACTACATAGATATATGTAGATATTCCAATCAACTGCAGAATTACATTCCAAACAGGTTAACTTACTAGAGCTATTGTCTACTTGGTAAGCAACATTAGATGATATTGGATAGTACAATCGATAATTTTTTTATTAGAGCGACCTTAGAATTAAGTCTTGTCATGTCATTCTAGGCAGCGTACGTGTACTGTTAGTAGTTTCTCCTTTGGCTCACTTTGCTACCACGTGAGGAGAAGCTATGAATTGAAGGAAATGTTTGCAGCGCATTGATATTCTTCACTTGATGCGGCTGTTGTGGTACTGGTGGTTGCATAGAGTCTGCCATAGCCGACACCCTCCATATCTTCACCGACTTGTCGAGGCTGCCACTGTACACAATGTGTGACTTATCACCGGCTGTTGCGGCATTATCCTCCTCCACCGCCAAGCATTTCACTGGCCCAGTATGCCCACTCAACACCGATAAACAAACATGATCACTTTCTTCCTTTCTCCATACACAAATATTTGTATCAGCTGAACCACTGAAAACTAAATTCCCCGCCGTGGCTAAGCACAAAACCGCCAGTTTATGGCCCCTCAAAATGCCACCGTGAGAAAGAAGCTTATCGCTTTCCCAGAAATTAACCAGCCCGTCTGATGATCCACAATACAGGACAGTAGCCGACAGGTGTACAGACAAGGCTGTCACTGCACATTCTTGCTTTAACAACGTTTGTGAAAAGAAATGTTTTGTCCCTTTTCCTTGCATTTCTCTTCGCCATACTTTGACAGAACCATCGGCTGAACCGGTGAAAACCAGCCCATCAAATCCGGCAACAACCGAATTTACCGCATCATCGTGCGCGTTGATTGATTCCAAGCACTTGGAATCTGAAACTCTCCAAACCTTAAAAGTTTTGTCCCATGAAGCCGAATACAAAATGGATTTGTCTTCGTTTAAGCTAAGAGATGAAATTGCATCAAAATGTTTGATCCAAACATAATTGTGATGCCTTCTAACCTCAACGTAATTGCTGGGTTTGAACGAACTTTTTATACAAGCCTTCAATGTTGGTAATGTACCAATGCGTTTATGAATGCTAGGATCTTTCCCGGATACCTTCCAGACCCGAATTTTACCATCCTGATGACCTGTGAAAATCCTCTCCCCAGCAATAATAATAGCCTTAACCAAACCACTGTTTGATTTAAATCCAGTAAACTCCTTCTGGTTCTTCCAAACCCGAATGTTCTTGCTATCTGAACCCGTATACAACAAGTCCCCTGAAGCAGCCAATGAATAAATATGGCCTTCTTCACGAACAAGGGACCCCATTAACCCTGTGTAAGAATAATTCTCATGGTTTCCCAATGCAACGTGAGATGACCATGGAGATTTCGACAATGGAGATGATGATTGAGATTGGTCCCAGGAGGAGGTTGGAAATGAGGAATCCCAAGAGGGTCCTGAAAATGGAGGGGATTGTTCCAATGGAGTGTTGTATGGGGAGCTATGATCGGAGCCTACCGGAGGAGGGTGGTTGTCATTTGTCGGGCTGGCTTCCGATATGTTGCTCAGGCGGAAGGAGTATTCTTCTTGATCAGTTTGATCGGATTGTAAAATCTTCCCATGTGCAGGTTTTTTCTGCAGGCTGTTTGATTTTGTCACCATATTGCCTGTTCTTGAATTCATCACACGAAAATGCACTCATTAAACAAGCAAGACAAAAAATTAAAATAAAAGAATTGAGGAATAAAGAGAAAAATTGAATCCCAAGCAACCGAAAGGAGACGAGAGAAAGAGAGAACAAAAGGGTGGTGAACTGGTGACTACATGGTCGGCTCACGTAAATAAGGTATGCCATGAAGATCCTGGAGTACAATTTGTCAAACCAAATTGTAACTGTTCCACTAAAAATGTAGATTAGAATTTAACCATCGTTTGAGCCTCATTTTTCACAAAAATGGGATTTTTTTTTTTTTGTCAATACACTGTTAAAAAGTAGACAAAAATTTTGGATTTACGTGCATATTGTTTTATCGGAAGAATGTGTGGTTGAAAATAAGTTTAGGGAAAAACGAGTTTTTGAATAATGCGGCTCAAACAACAAAGTCAATAATTAATTTTAATTACGAATTTTGTAATACTTACTTTTTATCCACACATTCCATCAACTTTATGAAAATCTATTAAAAGTTTAATTTTTATTTAAATCAAATAAGGGTATAAATGTGACACGTGGAGGATGATATTTATTTGTGCTGTGATTTCAATTAATTAATTGAAAATGCACTCCCCAACATGGATTAGGTTGGGTGTGTGTATTGAGTAATTTAAAAAAAAAGGGGGAAAAATGAAAAACGAAAAACAAATGAGAGGAGTTATTGAGATAATGCTTCGTAGCCTCCTAAATCTTAAACTTTATTTGCGGAAAACATGTGGTTTTAAACCATGATTTTGACTTTTGTACCAAATAGAAAAATTATGGATTATGCTACTTATATATATGATGCTACCAAAAATCGCACCTGTTGAAATAAAAGCTTGAGGACTGAGAAAGAGCACGAACAAGATCCTCCAATACTTGAAATAAAGGCGTCGAGGTAGGTCTTCGTCGCCCCTCCGATGCTTAAGTCAGACAGGGAATATAGAGAGAAAATATGCTGTAAATTGTGTGTAAAAACGTACCTTGATAATGAATTGGGATGATGTATTTATAGAGGTAGATGGTGGACTCCTAGTAGGACTACAATGTCTGGACTCCTAGGAGTTCTAGTGTATTTGGAGTTATAGTTTGGCTAACCTAGAGTTTCTTGGGTATTTGGGTTAGGATGGGATTCCGGCGTGTAGATACACTTCATCCCAAGGAAGGACTCTTCTATGACTAGGTACGGACGATCTTATGGACGAGGGGGAGTAACAGGCATAATCGAGCCTCCAGCCTTCTGGTCGGTCAAGGTGTGTTGAGCCCGAGGACAATACCCCGAGGAGTATGTGACCCGTTGGGATGAATGAGGTCGCATGTCCTCGGGACATGTGCTCGAGCTCGGTCATAATTGGGTATCATCATTGGCCCCCTGCATCGATGCCAGAGCTCAATCAATGGGGTCCTGGGATGGATGCACCTAGAACGTCTGTTCCTCGGGAAGACAAGTAAATTGAGCGGTTTCCAAGATAGACTGCTCTTTCTCGATCCGGGGACTGAGTAGCCTCAAAGGAGGCAGCTCAGCTCCTCACGATCGACTAGCCAACTGTGCACATGGCATCGCGCCACGTGGCCTTGATAGTCGAGCCAATGATTACCTGGGTCGGATAGTTGCCACGTGGAGTGGGATGGAGGGCTACGATTGAGAAGCCTTTGGACTTCCCTGTCCCTTATAAATAGTCTCCTACCCCACCTCATTTGGCACCTTCCAGCCTTTGAATACTCCTTGGACCTCTTCAGGTTTAGGTTTAAGGTAAGAGCTCGTCCCTTGTAGTTAATTTAAGTTTTTATTTTTCAATTATGTCTGGTAGTAGTAGTTCTTCAACTTCGGGGTTAGCGCCCGAGGGCGACCATCACCTGATTCCTTTTGCTGTTCCCCTAGGTATCCACCCCGTCCTTTCCTATCCCGAACTTAGTTGTAGGTATAAGGAGCATGAGGTAATAGGAGTAGCTTGTGAGTTTGGACTGATGCCTATGTGTGATATAAGACGTCCCGACCCTGAGGAAAACGTAACTAGTGCTCGAGAGGGTGAGATTGCCGTTTATAGGGAGGCACTAAAGGGGAGACTTAGGTGGCCGCTCCACCCTTTCTTCCTCGAGTTTTTGATTGAGCACGAGATTTGTCCTGGGAAATTGGTCCTGAATGGGTGGAGGATGCTCGTGTACTTTTTCGTAGCTTGTAGGTATTTGTCCATAGTCCCGAGGTTAGACCTGCTTAGAATGACGTTCGAGCTTAAGTCCCTCCCGGGCTTCAACTGTTTTGTATACTAGGGAAGTGGAAGTGTTTGGAGACTGATTTCGATTTAGAGACAAGTTCAATGAAGATTTCGATTTTGAACCAAACAGATTGAGAGCGAAATCGATCAATGAGCTCTATCCCGTCGATCTCATGAGGGAAACAAGTGACAAAAATTATGGCTGAAAGACGGTGGTGGAGGTGAGTGTGGTGGTGTCGACATTTTGGAGGTTTTGGTTTTGGGTTGGGTGGGTTGTGTTAGGTGGGGGGATATTTTTGGTTTTTGATTTAATTATTTTATTTTAGTTTTTTTATATGGAAAAATGTAAAGTTACCCTTTTACCCTTTAAAAATTAATCAACATTGGTCAGACCTTTGATATTTGGTTAACTAGCAGAGAAAGTAACAATTTTTGTCAATCTGGATTGGAGCTGCGATTTTTTTTAAAGGTTTGGTACATCTTGTGGCACAAACGAAAGGTTTGGACAAAGTCTGCATAATTATGGAAGATTTGGTATCATGACTGCAATTTTCCCTTAATGTTATGGTTATACCGTTTTTAGGATTTTGACATGGACAAAATGTCTAATGGTTAAACCGGCGAATAGTGTTTAATATTTTTATTTTATGTTAAAATTTAATTCATTCTAAGAAATTGATAGTTTTTTCCCCCGAGTTATTATTGCATTATATTTTGAGTAATCAAACCGTGTTGTTTCTATTTGATTAATATTGAAAGTTCAATTATAATTGATTGATTTGTATATCTTTAGAGTGCTTAGATGACCTACGTTGAAGACTTAGCCTCCTTTTAGCAAATTTATAAATAGTCTATAAAGAGGAAGATGATGCAACAATGTTACGAGTTGCCATAGGCGTAAGAACATACGGTTATGCTCTTCCAAGTATATAGTTAAAAATCAATAATTAATATTAATCACACATTTCATAGGATTCACAACTTTTCAACCACACATTTTATAAACTTTTGTCAAAATTTACAAAAAATCTGATTTTATTCCTATCAAACAGGACATAATTTCTATGATTTGTTATTATATGCACCATTTTGTTATATTCTATAACTTATCATCCTTTCGTCTACTGAAAATCTAAAGCCCATTGTTTTTTTGTCCTTACCCTCGAGAACAAGTCGACATATAAACGTAGTAAAAAACATAAGTTTAATCATTCTCTGATTGTGGATGCAGGAGTTTTCGAATAATTTGCCTTGGTCATGCACCTCAAAAATGAAGCCAAGTTTGGTAATTCAATAAATACCATCTATGTACTCATGGGAATTCAAAAAATATCTGATTTAGAATGAACAAAGTTGATAATTGCTATATTATGTTTGCATTTGTATTTTAAAGTTTATCATTCTTTGTAAGGATCGTGATTAAGAAGAAATTATATATTTTTTTCTTTATTAAATTGTTCGACCCTAACTCAATTTTTTTTTGCATCCACCAAGAGGCGAGGGATGATGGTGGTGACAAAGGAGGAAGGGGTAGAGTTTGAAGAATGAAGATGTAAAAAAAAAACTTCATTTTTCTATTTTTATTTTGCCATTTTACCATTTTTCGTTTATTTAAAATTTGATGACAAATTTGCCTTTTTCATGTCATATACACGTCTATTTAATAGAATAAATGGATGAAATCAGATAGAAATGCTCATTTGTGCAACAAATGATCCATTTGAAGGCACAAATATCAAAAGTGAGAGATGAAAAAACATTAATATAGAACATTCCAACCCAATTCAATCTCCCATTCCATATTTTATAGAGATATTAATTTGGCTTGTTGACTCGAATGACCCATAACTCAACTTGAGAAAAGTTTGAGCCGACTTGACTTGAGGTTCAATGGGATCGAGCCGTGCTCGGATGAAGCCTTATTTTTGGGCATCGACCAATGCCCTAGCCGGCTCGTACGATTGGCCAAAATGACCAATTTACTAATTTATCTCATATACAAATTCCAACGTTGGGTTGAGAAATGACATTATATGTACACTATTTGAGTCGAATTAAAATTTTCATTATCATTTTTTCACTCATTTTTAATTACATATTTTTCATCAAATCAATAATTTTTCCTTCCATTTTATCCACATATTTTCCATCCTACTACTATTCCAGAATATATTCTTTGACATACCCATAATCTTCATTTTTCTCTGATACACGGGTGCTTTAATAAATAATACCAGAACAAGAAATGGTGATTGAGAGGGCAGGGACAACTTATGAAGTTCAAGCTTTCAGTCGGGATTTTGTAGGTGATTTTTAGGGTTCTTCGTGAAGTTAGGGGCAAATTTGTTTCCTTTTTGGGGCTACCCAGAAGTGAGTTATTATACTGTTGGGATTTTAACGATTTTGGCCCAGTTGGCCTAATTTAAATTTCGTTACATGCCACTTCGAATTTTCGTCCGTCACATAGCGCACTCTGTTAGTTGAAGTTGACGGAGATGAAATGGATAAGTAATTGGATGGATAGTTCCATGAGCAAGTATTAATGGAAATTAAAGTTGGGTGAATTTACTCACAATCAGTTCCAGAAAGATCGCTGCTGCTTTCAGCAATCTCTCCAGTACCAAACCCGCTAAATCCTATTCTCGATCATCCGTCCCGCGAAAATCAATCACGTCAAAACCCAATTCCACCTTTTTAATGGCGAAACTTCTGTCAATTTCTTGAGAAAGGAATTGCGAAAAGGAAAAAAAATGATGTTTTTCAACGACTTGATTAAACGGAGACTTTCAACTCTTCTGCAGCCATGGCTGAGAGACAGCCCGGAACTGGAATTCAAGCTTGGGTTATTCCGTTCCAACGCCACCCTAAATAATATTAGTTTCAAAACGTCTGCATTGAATGAATTAGTAGGTGACCCCTCTCGAATTTGCTTTAAAGAAGTCACCGTCGAACATCTGAGTTTGCAGATTGCCCCATGTTCTTCGGCTGCTTTTAGCCTCCGTATTCACGGCCTCTATATAACTCTCTCACTCGGGTACGCGCTGTTTTACTTGTAATGTGGTTTTATATTGGTTTCTTTGAATTAATGGGTATTTATTTAATTTTTATTTTTTCCTGTAAAGGGAAGAGGACAACGAGGAGGGGGTGCCGTGGAGGCGGAAGCCCAGGGACTCCACGATGGAGGAAAAGAACAAGGTTCTTGCGGATATTGATCCCGAGGTACTTTTATTAGTAACGCTACCTGGGACTTTTCTTGAACATAGACGGTGTTCGTAAATTAAATTGACAAAGAATAAATAGGTAAAGCAGAATTAGCCCGAGTTTCTGCCATCTTCACTAAACATCTACCATGTTATAATTTTTGAAACACCAGCAGCCATTGCCCACAGTGTAGACAAGAAAATCACTCTATCCATTCACAATAGATGTTTATGTAATGATCCTAAAAAATTCTAGCTTCTGTAAAGGTGACATTCTTTAAAGCAGCCTTTGCACATGATTACTGCGTACCTTTCGGGAAACAAGAGAAAAATATGATTATTGAGGTCTAAACATGACGATCAGTCATGAAGAGTGATTATTCCTTCGTGACTCAACCTCTTACTTTGTAAGCTGGAGCCTCAGTTAGATATGGGACTTCATTATATATTACCTGTATATTCTCTTTCTCTAGTTATAGCTTTGCATAATCCAGCAGTTGGTTAGTAAGATACCCAGTAAAACTAAAGTCACGATCTTCAGGAGGATTAAAAAAATTTGGAAGTTTGTACCAATGTTGGTGAACCTTAGAAGTAGCGAATCCTATTCTACCCTTCTTCATGACCTTGCCCAGCGTGTGATGTTATACTTCATTTTTTGCTTCATTACCAAAGCTTAAGAGCGATTTTTGTCTTTGGTGTTCTCAGGGTTGTGCTTTGCATGATGCCATAAAAAGGATTTCGGACATCGCCCCCAATACTTGGACAATTTCTTTATTGAATACAATACTAAGTAACTGTCATTTGCAGTTGCATGATGTTCACGTGCTCTTGCAATGTCCTGGTTCAAATGGTTTGATCTCATGCTCATTGTATGCAAAAGAATTTGGAGCAGGATCAGGGTTTGTAGTCAACAGAAGTTTTCTCAGAGGGTTCATGAGTTCACTTTTTGTGCCTTCTGAAGAGAGCTCATTCAATATGTGTGTTGATGGTTTTGAGATTAGAGTGAACAATGGAAACCGCGCAAGCTGTGTTTTACCTTCAACCAATATGAATGCTTTAATTTATTTGAAGTATCTCCAGTTTGTAAGCTTTAAATTTTGTGTTCCATCTTTAGAACTTTTTTTTTCTCCAGCTGATATTTCTGTCATGCTAGTTTTTTATTCATTCTTGTCCAAAGAGTCAAAACGTGCGAGAACTGGTTTGCAACTATGGAATATAGCATCAAGCAAAATTAGATCTTTGCTTCCAAATTTTACCTCGTCATTGCTTAAAGCAACTAAAGTTGCTTGTTTATGGTTGCGTTATGTACATACTTATCAGGGTATGCTTCAACTAGTTGGATATCCCGTGGAGGATGTCATGAAAAAATCAACTATCTCAATGTCCCGGGACAAAAAATATACAAGATCCGTTAAGGTCCAGTGGAAACTGATAACTGAAATTGAGAAAGAGCTGCCCACTGAGGCAATTGCATTGGCACGGCGAATGGCTCGTTCTACAGTGGCTTCTCACTGTTCTCACCTTTCTGGGGCAAACTGCAGTTCTAAAGAGTCCTTAATCAATAGAATTTACTTGAAGTTGCATCAAGTACTTGTCCTTATCTGGGCCACTATATGCAGTTTGTTGAGTGTTGTTACTAGGAATCTTTCTTTGCTCAATGGTTGGCCTAATCATTCGAAGAGTAGTCAGCATTTTGGCCCTGCTTGCAAAGACTCACTCACACATTGTTATATGGATCTTAACATCGGAGAAATTTCAATATCCATTACTCCAGAAAATGATGATCAGCATACTATCAGCTGGAAGGCAGTCTCAGATATTGGGTTTTTGTACCAAGATTTACTATCATTTCATCTTTCTATTGATGCGTGCTTCATAAGATACGTAGAAAATGTCTCAGAGAAGTGTTTTGTTTTCGCATGTGGTTGCTGGAAGGTTCTTTCTTTCTCTATTCTGAAAGGAAGTCCAAAGAGATATTCAAAGTACTTAAAAGGACGTGGCAAGAAGAAAATTAATGACCAGCAGAATGTCGTATGGGGTGAGCCTGCCAAAATGATATGCCCTTCTGAAGTTACTGGAGATAACCTCACCAATGATATTGGAGCAACTTCAATCCCCTATCTAGACCTTCTTCTAGGAAAATTATGGTTGAATTGGAAAGACTCTTGTTCAAACTCTGAAGGATATATCATCCCAAAGTTGCAAACTCCGTGGATTCTTTGTGAGGTAAGGAGCTCTTTGACGGATGACAGCATCGGTGATCTTAGTTATGGGTTTTGGAACTGTGTTATGGTGGTAGGAAGATTAAACTTCAACCTGGAATGCTCGTTGGTAGCTTCAATTGCTGTGCTTCTCAGTCAAATACAACATTCTCTTTGCTGGGATGATAGAAGCAGGAGGAATTTTGTTTCTCATACACCAACAGCTATAACCGAGGATCCACCAAGGGATCGCAGGAGTAAATACAGTTCATACTATGGCAACATTGAGACGATCATTATGAGAATGCTACCACAAAAGCATATTCAAATCGGAGTACTAATTGCTGGTCCTCACGTGCAACTATCTCTGACACAGGATCAGTTTTATGTAGAAAATGAAGAGCCAGGTCATCTAATTAAACAGGCCACTTTGAATCTCCACGACATTGAACTTGTGTTTTCACCATATTTGGATTCCAATCTTGCATCATCTGGTGCGTGCTCAGCAGGTAATGATAGGGAACTGGAGTACACTATACTGAAGATACCTGACGATATTGACATCATTGGATCAGTTAATGAAATTTACAGCTGTCAAGGACGTATATTATACAACGCTCACCTAAAAGTTAATGGTTTGAAGGCTTACTTTGAGGAATCCTCTGAAAGTAAGAAGTACCACATATTTGAATTAAGCCCAACAACAATTCAACTTCAAGGTTTAAGGTATTAGATCATCCTTTTCCTCATGTTTTCACTTTGCTTTCCATTTCAATCACATATACCTGGAGATGAAAGAAAGTTGCATCCCAGCAGTTACTTTTATCATTCTTATTTTCAAGTTTTCAAGTCGTAGAAATATGCTGTGTTTGAGTACTCTGGCTTCAGTTTCCAACATTTTGATTTTTCATGCATCATAGACTCTATTTACTTAAGAAGTTTTAGATTCTGTGGTTTAGAACTAAATTAGATAGTGTTCAATACCATACTTTGTTTTAAAACAGTAGGTAACATTTCCTAGCAGATGGCTTTGTATTTTTAGTCATGCCCTTCATATAAATCTCTCTTTTTTTTTATGTGATGTTAGGCTTAGACACTTTCTAGCTAGGGATCCATTAGTGACTTTATGATCTGAGTCCAGTCAAAGTGAAGTCACTTCAGATAATATAAACACGACAAGACATATTTAATATAAATTTACAGTTCATTTTGATCCCTTGGCACGAATAATCAGATATTTAACACGAGATAAAGTTATATAATATGATAATTAAGTGTAAAGCTTATATTTGATCCCCCCCGATTATGTATAGTGCATGAACATTGGCTAGCTCTAAGGTTAAAGAAAAGCATATCCAGCAATAATTATTTTTTCATCTCTTGTGCCAAGTATGTGTTATGACTCTTATCCATGCAGGAAGGAGCACCATTCATTTGGTTCAACAATGATTGCTCTCTCTGCAGCCTCACATTGGATGGCTACTGGATTCACTACTTTGATATTTATGGATGAGTTGTATATTTTGACAAAGGTTCTCTGTTCTTTCCATGATCCTGCTGATGCATAATTTCTCTCTTTTTGTCATTAAATTTGTTCATGCTTCTTGAAGTTGTTTTTTTTTTTTTTTTTT
>CAIGRF010149788.1:22115-35296 GCA_903798235.1 Fraxinus ornus
GGGGGGGGGGGGGGGGGGGGGGGTAATATGGACTGACATCAACCAAAGTACTCTAACTGATGCTCAGGGACTCACTATCCCTTAAGTAGTTCTCACAGCATTTTAATAAGTAAAATTATGTCAACTGCCATCTCTATGATGATTATCAAACCAATAACTTTCTTGAATTTCTAGATAAATGTTATCTTCTGTGGGCAGGATTAAGCCATTTGATGTATCTTTAGCATGCTACATGTTAGTAATGAAGTATTAACACTCATGAACCTAACCAAAAAAATTTCTAGGAAGTAATTTCTATAATTACCATCTAATTTTCTTTGTACTAGGTGATTTCTGGATTATATTATGATCTGTCACGTGCCTTTGCCATGCTTGCATCCAGTGATGCCCTAAGCTATCAAGAAGTATCAAGACAAGAGACATTTTATGCTGATTTTGAGAGTGAGGATACAATCGTGGCTGGAGGACTGACATCACTGATTATTACCCACGTCCAAATGTCTGTCAATAACACCTGTGAGCTTAAGTCCTTCGACATAGTTATTCATAACTCCAGAAAATGCTATAGCATGGAGAATAGCTCCAGAGGAACTGGAACAAAGTTGGCCATGCGTGAAATGCCTGATCATGGAATTTTTATATCTGGTCCGAAGTTATTCATGGATGTATCTTTTAGAGGAGGAAACATGGATATTATAATTGATTTATCTGGATTTCGATCTATCATTTTCAGATATCCTTCTGAGTTTGAAGAAAGCATCCATAAATCTGAAATCAACAATCTGTTGCGCTCTCTAAATTTCCTAATTGAAGCATCAATTTCTCATATCAAATTGTGTTTCTTCTTGAGAACCCTTAAGAAAGACTTGCCACGTGGGCATTCGAGCACAGCAATAGATGAACCTAATTCTAACAGTAATGCTTTGTGCATGTTGGGGCATTCTCCTATGGTTACAAATACTGAACAGCTTGGAGATCATCCTGTACTTGCAACTATTGCTCTTTCTGAAATTTATGTGTCTAGCTGCCCAGTAAAGGATATATTGGCTAGAGAACACAAGCCAAATAAACTGAACGCATCTTTCTCTGTCGGGGAAGAATTCCAGACAATCTCTTGTGATTCCGAGGTACCACATCTCCTACATAAGATAGTTTGTTGTTAATTTTGCCGGTACAATGTCTGCTTATACATTAAACTTTCCATATGTTATTTATTTATTTATTTGAAATGCTACTAACTCAGTTATTTCTGTGTACTTGTCAACTTCTAATTAATGGATTCATGTATGTTATGCTCCAACAGGGTGGTTTTTTGTTACTTGAAGCCACATCTGCAACTATGTTTGCTGAATGCTGTAAATCGTACTACAGCCGAATTTTAGATCTTTGGCCTTCTGGTTCATCTCCAGGAAGGGTAGTTCCACAGTATAGCAAGGATAAGACTGTTCTAGATGTGCGCTCAAGTATGAATTCACGGCAACTTCAGCATGTAACACAGGATCATTTGGAAGAATTTTCCTTGAATATTTCACATTTGTTTCTCATATTTGTGTCCAATGATGAATCCGGTAATATCTTCTGCTGATGTTATAAATTTTCTAATAGTAATCGAATGTAATTTAAGTAAACCCCTATGCAGGCAGACTTCAGGAACTTCTGCTTGAGGTTGATTTCCATTTGAACCACAAAGTATTGAGCACGGTGAAAAAAATTTCACTTGGTATTTCCAAATTTTCTATGCTTTCTCGGTACATACATGCGGGACAGAAACCCAGGGATATTCGAAATCATGGCTTTTCTTCTGGCACGCTTGATGATCCATCCCCCAATTTGATATCCGATGGTTTACCAGTGCTTGAGCAGAAAGTTACAGTTCACTCTGTTCTTACTGATATGGGTCACTCGAGCCCTTCTTCCTCTCAGAATGATATTCGTATTGGTAGTTCTGGGGGATCACATATTAGTGACTTCGAACAAAAAGATGTGCACTTGAGTTCTCAAAACTACATACTGAAAGAATTTCAATCCTTCCTAGCAACTGAGTGGCCTGTATCGGGAGATCAATTCTGTCCTAATAAACTTTGGGTTGGGAGTGGTTCTATATCAGGTTTTGATTTGACCATCTCTCTGACTGAAATAAAGGTAAGCAATCTCATTATATTTATTGATATTCATCGAAAAAGTCTGAAAGCTATCCAAGGTAACAGGTTTGCCATTCATTCTTCTCTTTTAACTCGCATAAATAAAGGAGGAGAAAGGAAAAGATGCTATCTATTTTTGTTGAAAGTATTCATTTTGTCCATTTTATATCTATTACCTTTTTAGAGAGAATTGTTTTTCATTAGTATAGATACTGCTAACCGTCTTTGGGTTCAAGTCTCACTGTCATTAATTTATTACATTGTGCATGTGTTAGGCTTTTGATGGGAAAAATGAATCCTACCTCTTGAGGGGTTGTGTTGACTACATAGTTTAAATACATAATGTGCCCCTAATAATCGTTTGTCTTCAACATGGGCACTCGTGTAGACTGATATAATTTTTTCTGTCAAAGACCTAACACATTCATTTATTAAATGAGTGACAATTAGACTTGAACCCAGGTTTTATGGGTGGCCTGATTCCGTGTTAAGTATCTCATCTAAAAGCTTAATGAGTTGGTTAAAATATACGTACAAGGATGCAGAGTTTTGTTGATAAAGAAATTAACAAATGAAACGAAAGAAAAGACACATTCCATAACATCATTCACAGATTTTATGAAATTTCTTCTGTAATCTAATATAAGTTTATGGGCAAAATGATAAATTATAATTTGATGTAGTATTATATAGTCCGCACCAAAGTTGTCTCAAGTACTTCCAGTTTCTCTTAAATCATTGACTTTGTCATGTTTTTGGAGCCTATGCATGCTAACTCCAGATGAGACTGAGGAAATTTTAAGTGGACAGGTTTTAATTTTAATTTTTTTGTGCCAGATAATAATTTCTGCTTTCGAATGTTTCTCTGAGGTTTTTATCAGAGAGAAAACTTCCAAAGTGGAACAGAGGCACTGGTCTAGTGACCAAGATTCTGAAGGAAGTGCTGAAGAAATGATTGCTGATGGTATTTCTAAATTTGTCTGTATTTTGAGATAAATTAGCTCTCTTATTCTGAACATTGGCTGACAACTTACGCAACTTGTATAGGAACAATTGTTGCAATCCAAGATGTTGACCAACACATGTATATTGCAGTTGAAGATGTTGAAAGTAGATATGGTATAATTGGTGCGACTCATTATTCGCTAGTGGGAGAGAGATCTCTTTTCAGAGTAATACACCTTAACTTCATTCTTAGCGAATGTGTGGGCAAGGGTAGTATGCTAATTCTTTCCGGTTAATATCAGCTTTGTTATTAGTAGCTTTAATAGATTGCTTATGTTGAATTATGTTCAATTGTAATGAGTTGTACTCCTATAACTATAACCATAAATCAATATTAATGTCTACATCTTTTAACCTCACGTATAGTAATGCACGAATATTTAAATACTAGAATATTGAAGATCATTTAAACATGGTTCATGTGCTCTATTTGAAAATTTTGCAACCATCTTTGTGCATCTGCATTGGAAAGGTCTTTCTATTTTGCTTTCCTAGGTTTGTTTGCATACTTTTTACTACTAATATGTTGTCTTGATATGGAACTCTACTTGAGATATATTATTATTATTAGTTCGTGGCGTTTTCCCCAACTTGCTGAAGACTATTTTCATTGACTTCTCCTGACATTTCGTTTAGCAAGTCCTGGTTACAAGAATGAATGATTTTACGCTTCCCACACCTCTTTTCTCATTTGCATTCATCCCCTCTCACCATTGAGTATAATAATAATTTTTATATTTAGTAATCTTTTGGTTATCCCCTAGTTCTAGAGTTGGCTAGGTACCTTCATGCTCATACCTAGCATTTCACATCAAATTATACCATTCAGGTGAAGTATTATAATGCAAGGCGATGGAGGTCACAAGTTCGGTATTTTTCATTGATTTCATTATATGCTAAAGATAATTCTGGGGAATCATTGCGATTGAATTGCCGTCCAAGACAGGGTTTTGTTGACATCTCCTCTTCTAATGATAGTGGGTGTGCACTTTGGGCAGCACTTCCTTATAGACCTGACCACTATGGGGATGATGTTGAGCTGGAGTCTTTTCATCCTCTGGTTAGACGTACATTTCACCTTGTGAACAAAAAAAATGATTATGCTGTGGCTTTTATTGATGGTGTCCTTGAATTTGTCTGCAAGCCGGGAAATTTGTTCAAGTGGAAAGTGTTTCGTGACCCTTCTCCAGTGAGTAATAGTTTGTTGCCAATTCGATATTTAGGGACTGGATCTGGAACTAATCTACAATATGATTCAAATGCAAACAACACTAAAGAGTTAAGGGAAAATGGGAACCTTTCTGGTATTACAATTACAATAGACAAGGTTACTCTGACCATTCTTCACGAGCTTTCAGATACAGTGGAGAAGTTACCGCTCCTCCAGGGATCAATTGCTTCTTCTGAAATCATTTTGCAGATCTCAAACACAAAAGTGAGGGTCATGAACACAATAGGAGTAGTGTTGTATTACTTTGATGCCCAGCGAAGCACATGGTAAGTGTTTCACAGTTCAATGGTGCATGGGTTTACGTCTTATTTTCTTGATTTCGTTTCAGTAACAATGATGTATCTTCTTAGTTTTCATTTCATGAATTTTTTATTTACTTTTCAATTTCACTCATGAATTCAGGAGGGAGTTTCTTCATCCACTTGAAATCTGCAGTTTCTACACTTCAAAGTTTTTTATTCCGGGATCAGACAATGTTTTGAAGAGAGTACAAAGTCATTTCTATGCTAGAATTAAAGAGGTTTTGATCATGCTGTTGAGTCGTTTTCTGATTCAGTTATTGTGTAGTTTTCACTATTAATTTTTTGCTGCGGTATTGCAGGCGATCGTATCAATGAATGAGCTTTCGTTGGACATCATTCTGTTTGTGATTGGAAAATTGAATTTGGCTGGTCCTTATGCCGTAAGGAGCTCTGTAGTTTTGGCCAACTGTTGCAAGGTTCTTAAATCAATTATTTATACATCTATCTGGGTTATATGAAGTATCTTTCTTCAATAAATTTGCACTTTTGAATATCTTATTTGTTTGGTGTTCTGTAGTTCTGTTATTTTTTTAGTTAATGTTGTACGCTCTTTTTCCCTTGATAGATACCAAGTTAAAAGGGAAGATTTATGAGACACTATTGAGTGATAAGCAATGTCTGCCAAGTTTTATATTTTTTCAGTTAACTTTTAGGGGCTGATGGGACGTTAAAGAACAAAATGTCCATAATACGAACATGATAGATGTGTTGCAAATCTTGGTTTTCATTTTCGTTGTGATGGACCTGAAAGAGGTGGCACGTGTCAGGTATGAGCTTGTGATCTTGTCTTAGAACTCTCATTAAGATAATTGTTTGGTCACATTAGAATGGATAAAATATGAAATGAAGCTATAAAACCAATAATTTGAGGTGTACAAATTGAGGATGAATTTAGATATGACGAATGGATGGTCGAGGCATGTAGATATCACAAATAGATGGTCGAGGCAGGCCTTGGGTAGCCTAAAGAAGCTAAAGAGTGATATAATTGCAACAGAATATGACAGAAGAGAAAGGGCTAGACCAAAGTTAATATGACCTTAAATGGTAGCAAAAGTTTCTTTAACCTTTGAGAGGAGTTAGCTCTAAATCGAGCGAAATGGAGAAATAGAATATATGTTGTTGGGATACCAACTTCATTGTGAACAATGTTTAGCGTCTGTTGTTTGTATAATACTGGAGTAGTACGTGTAATCTTATGCATGGATCTTCTTTCCTTTGATCTGCTTGTATGCAATATTATATTAATTAAGTGTAGTTGTTGCATCATTTTAAGACCTTTGCCAACATTGTTTTGCGTGTAAAACTTTTCTGATAGAGGAAAAAACTAAATCACTAACACGTGCATTGATTAATTTGATGAAAGGGCCCGTTTGGCGTGGTTTTTCCTTTTCCTTTTGTTTTTGCTTCGTGTAGGATTTTTTGGAGGAAGTTATCTTAATTTTTGTTTGAAAACTAATTTTTATAAGAGTTTCTTATTCTGAAAGTGTTTTTAGAGAAAGTCATATTGGACCAGTTTTCTCTAAAAGCTCTTCTAAGATAATCTTCAAGAGACTATATTCTACAATTTAGATAATATCTATAAATTTTGGAGAGTAAAAAATTTTAAGTACTTCAACAGACTTTTTATATTTAACATTTAATTTTACTACTCTAAAAACATATTTATTATTTTTCCCTATCTTTTATTTTCACTAGCTCCCCCTTCAAATTATTATATTATTTTCCTCCATTGAAAATTGAAATGCTTTGAATGTATTTAATTATAAAGAGTGGGCATGGCTCTCCAAATTTAGAGAGTCGAACCCACTCTTTAAATTATAATGTTAATTTAAAGAGTCATTTGAACATAATTTTAAGAGTTGTCTCTTTAAAATATAGCATCTTATGAGTAAAGAGTCACTTGAGATGTTCTGATCAGAAGAAATAATTTCATAAAATTAGCCAAACAGGTCCAAAAGCAGTTTTTGGATCACAAATGCTCCTTTTGAAAAACCATGTCAAACGACCCAAAGTAATCTATATCACCCTCTATTTGAGTAGCCCGTTGAACCCAAAAATAAAATTACAAAACAAACGTTCTATTACATACAGATTAAAGTTAGATACCTTTTGTGTTGCCCATTTGTACCTTGTCTATTTTGAAGTTATGAAGAGGAAATCTCTGAAAAGAAAGTGCGTTTCGGTTTCTGCATCTGTTTTTAGTGCAGTGGTCTGTGGAAAATAGCTGTAATTTATTGTATTTGTTTATTCTATAGTTGACCTCATAGCATAGCTAAGGAAGGCATTATAAGGAAGAATCACAGGAGAGATGTTAGGGCATAATTAGGTCAGAATTAGAGGAGAAATTTAGAAGGTTGACTGATTTTCTTTCCTAGACATATATTTGTTGTTGTAACCTTTAGAATTAATCAATGAAATATGTGAAATTTCACAAAATTCCACAATTTCACATTCAATTAATAATATTCTCTACTCAAGAAAGGATACCGAATGCTTAAATTTTCATCAACAATATTGACAAGTCCTTGCTTTTTCTGTGACTAACTTTAGCTGAGATTGCTGGTGAAGGTTCAAACTGAACTCATGGAACAAACTTCCAAAGAAACTGAATAATAGTCTGTATCTGTTTGAATACAATTGTTTGTTGCACCTAAAGGACTGGCTAAATACCGTGGACGAACAACGAGATCTTGTTAGTGTTTTTGTTTCTCGGCAGAGATGTGCTATGAGTTCTTTGGTTCACAGTCTACAGAATAATACACGGATTTGTAGGACTGAGGCATGGAAGCAGTAAGAATAAAAGTTGGTGCTGATAATGAAAATCTTCTTTCATATTGGATATATCCTTACAATTTTCTTAGTTCTGGCATTTAATCCAGACGAAATTGATGCCAATTAAATTGACTGATAAAGTCTGATATTGGCTCATTTCAGATGAACTAGTGCAATCTAATGCAGAATCCTTCTAATTCATGAATTTAAGGTTTTCTTTTAAGTGCATCAAAAAAGTTAAGACTATTACCTCAACTAGTGCATATGCTTTCATAAGTTTAAATATTATAGAAATCAATTGTAGTGTTACTCAGGCGAATAATGTAAGAATGGAAAATTATGTTTCTTTCTTTTGCTGCCTGTTTTTACAGTGATGTATGTATGCTTTTGGGGAACTTGAGACTCCTGTTGATTGGAATGTTCTGCACTTCACAGGTCGAAAACCAGTCAGGTTTAACCCTACTTTGCCAGTTTTATGACAATCAAGAGGTGTCAGTATCTTCAAGACAGTCAACAACAATTTTCTTAAGGTACTCCTCTGTATCATTAGATTGCATTAATTTCAAGCAGACATTTCAGGTTTGACATTATTTATTACTGATCTAAATTTAGATGTTTACTGTGATAATTTCTTATGGATGTCATGCTCTTTCCGTTTCCCTTTAACCATGGAAATGGAAGGTCAATAATATATTCATTAGACAAAATGAGTTGGCAATAACTTCGTTATTTGCAGTTTCTTACACAAGAAATAAGTTCGATATTCATTAGTAGGTTATTGACCTGTTCATATTATTTATCTAGATTTTTGGGTGCACTTTTTGATGAACCACCGGGGAACATTATTAGTTGAGTTGACATAATGTACTAGTGTTTCCCCTGATTTTGATGAACATTACTTGTATTTGAAATACCAAAAGAATAATTAGGAAGGTGAATTAGTATGCAGATTTTAAAAAATATTATTCAAAATATAGAGGCTTATCTACCATGTGAAGCACTGATATATTATTAGTTTTTAGTATTGGTATGCAGATTGTAAACTTAAATCAAAGTCGGGGACTTTCTACCATGAAAATCGCCTATTAAAGAGACGGTTTAACTTATTTACTCTCACTCTCTCTTTTTAGGGAGTTAGTTCAATTTTAAATAAGGCTATTGAAGACCTTTGAATTGTTAGTTTGAGAGTATAAGATAATTATATTTAGGCCTTTTTCTATTATATTCTCAAGCTTCTATTATTTGTCATATTTCACAATCCTCTAAGTGTTTAAAGGTACTCTTGCAAATTGCAGAAATTCTCTTATCTTTTCACAATTCCCTAGGACGTCTATTGGGTCAGACTAGGTTTTGTTATTACTAGGTGGTTTAGAATACTTCCATTGTCTATTTACTTAGAGATTTAATTATTGAGTTAAGAGCTCTGAATCTCCCTTTGATTGTGAGATGCAATCATACCCTTGGGACAATGTCACAGGAGTCTAGCTGTGGTGCGTGGATTTCTTATTTTTTTCTTCTAGTTCTCTAGTCTTTCTTTCCTGTTCAGCAAGTTAAACTTTTTACCTATTGAAAATTCCTTCAAATGTATCCCAGAGCCATCCTACGTCAGTTTGTCACCATCTGTGGAAATTGACACTGTTGGTACGTTTTGGACGACCTTTTATGCGAAGATCTCTACAATTAGCAAGACAAGTTGCTTTTTCATGATATGGATCCAAAAAGTGGGATCAGTTATTTAGAAAGCTGAAGAAATTTTCTTGTTATATAAAAAATGAAAATCTGAAGCAAGGTAATTTTTCTGTGGGGGAGAATATAGAAAAAAACAGATGAGCTAATGCTTCAATGTCCAATCACAATAGATAAATTTGTAGCATGGCTTCAATACTTCACTCTTTTTTTTTCTTGTTAAAGTTAGAATAAGCACTTTATAAACTCATGAATGAACATGTTTTCAAGGCACTTATCTTTGGCAAATCAACATCCAGAAGCATCTTTGTTCTCAGTACAACTTTCACAGCGAGGCCTCCTTTCAACTTCTCCAATCCACCTTTCACTTTTAGAAGCTCAAAAATTTGCTTGGAGAACACGTATTGTGTCATCACAAGGTGAGCTATCCTATTTCTGTTTTGTCACATCATAGAGAATTCCGTAGAAGTAATGTTTCTTGTTCTGTGCCGAAATTTTTAAACTGATATGTGTATCATAACCACTTATAGGGAATTTCAACAGAAGAAAGTTTTTAGATTTGAATTAAACATTATTTAGATACCAATAATTTTACGAATGATTTGATAACAATACCTGTGATGCGGTAATCACTACCTTTTTGTTAGTTGAATCTTTAATCAGTGATTGTTATGCCACAGTGTGAAATATTTTGAGGAGTTCTGCCTTTGTTGCGTATATACAATTATCACACAAATATTACTGATGAAGTTATGTGCTATGATCACACCATAGGTACCCATAAGGGCATTTTGGTATGCTAGATTGGCATAGCAACATGCCTTCCTTAAATCCTGTTCGGTCCCAACATGCCATGGGTTGATGTTTTAAAGGATGAATAGTGGAAATTTCTAGTCTGATCTTTTCTGGTAAAAAGAGGACAAATGTCAAGGCACGAACTTTTAATGCAAGTTTTCCTCAATATTTTTCCCTAGCAGGATGGTAGCCCGGTTTGTTTTATTCGGGGGTAAATATCTAGATATTAGTGCCCATGTTGTTGGCATTTTCAAGAACTTCAAGTCAAATGAAGCGTAACTATGACAACCGAGCAGAAAAAATAAGATAAAATGGTCTTTATAATGCATAACACAGTTTGGCAGTGGAAACCATTTAGTAGAATATAGGTAGCTAGGTAAAAATCTGAATTGGACATTCTTGCGTGTATGACCAAAAATTCTTTCATAACAAGATATTCATTTGTGAGACCAGCAAATTTTGGAAGGAAAGCCAATTTTACCTCTCATACCAACATACGCGGAAGATAGAGATCCAAGATGACCTACAGATATCCCACTTTCCTTAGCCCCTGTTTGACAGCCATATTTTTCAAAAATAAAGTTTTGAAATAGTGATTTTTAGGAGAATGTGTGGTTAAAAAGTAGGCAAAAGTTTTGGGTTTATGTGAAGAATATTTTATTATGTGAATGTGTGATTGAAAATGAGTAGGTAGAAAAAAAGAGTTTGAAAAGTATGGTTGTCAAACATGCTTAATTTTCTCTAATGTCATGGTGGACATTTTGAGTATCTAACCTACGGCCTATTATTCTACCATCATTATCAATAACAATATCGAGGGATCAGTTGACAACTTGACATCAACCATAAATGTCTCAGGTTCAAATCCTGTCTCTTTTTATTTTTCCTCAAGGTCAACTTTCCTGCAAATAAATTAACATGAATATGGATTCAGGTTTTGTGTATCAATGGCATCTAGGTCGGATAGGTCCTAGCAATTCTGCTGGTTCATTCACGAGTATGTTACTTGTTTAACTTTGAAAGTTAAGCTCTCAGGAAAATATGGTGGACAGGGTAACTGCCATATCTTTAGCATTACCAATTAAATTTATGGACACTAAAATGGATGAAGATGAAAATATTTCTAAGTTGTGAACAAAGGAGGATCAAACAATGAAACATGGAATCCATGCTAAAACAAAGTGTCGGGATGTGCTAGTTTGAAATTTGTCAGCAAGCTTATATCACTGAATAATGACTTACATGGTATCCTGTCATTTGATTATTATAACCTCTGTGCTTGTTGTTTTCATTTTTTTAGTAATACTTTTAGTTATTGTAGTAGATAAGAATTTGTTTCGGGTTGTCCATTTTACCATTTTTACCAGATTCAAAGTCTTTCCCTGGTCCATTTATTGTGGTCGAAATATCAAGGGGAATTGAGGTAGGCATCCATCTCTTCTTTCTTGCAGTAGATATGCACTGATATTCACTTAGGAATTAATTCTGGTTTTCTCTTTTGCATTTGGTACTCATAGGATGGCTTGTCAATTTCTGTCTCTCCTCTATTGAAAATACACAATGATACTGATTTCTCTTTGGAGCTGCGTTTTCAAAGGCCTCAGCATAAGGAAACTGACTCTGCTACTCTGGTGCTAAAAGCTGGAGATGTGCTCGATGATTCCATGGCAGCATTTGGTGCCACTGATTTGTCTGGTGGATTGAGAAAGGCATTGACGTCTTTGAGTGTTGGTATGCCTTATATTTCAATTACAAAATGTTCAATTGGGTAATTGTTATAAATTTTGAAATAAATAAATATTTGATGCTCTGGTATGTGAAAGCTACAGTAGAGACTTTTGCAAATCGTTAAGCATTCTTTCTACATGTAGCTAGAGGTGTGAAGACTGGCCAGCACAGCAGGGGCTTGTCCCAGGCCCTGGAACGCTCTGTCTTTAAAGGCGGTGTGTTTACATATATGAAGTGGGGCCAGAAGTTTGAGCGTTTTTCAAATACCAAGGCAATGCCAAATGTGAAATTCACTGCCTTGAGCCCCAAATCTGAACAAAATACAAATGTATTGCACCCTTGAGACCTGAGAGAGAAAAAAAAATACAAAAATGTAGATTAGTCTTTCCTTCTAGATTCATTAGGTCCTCAGTGCCCTCACTATCTTTCCAAGATTCATAAATGGAAGAGAAGTCTCTTTGTCCACCTTTACCCCAAGATTCAGAAGAGCCTCTTGACTTCATGAAGTATGCTGTGGTTGTCCTTAGGAAGAGAATCTTGCATGAAAGCTAAAGTTATTCTGGTAATTAGAGGAAATATATTAGGATCAAAGCTTAGTTTATTGTTCTAGTTGCATGCATCTAGACTTTTCCCCGTTGGTTGGTTGAATTTTAGATTCTGGCAGGCGTGATGGATAAATTGTTGGAACTCATTAATTCTAAGATTGTATAGACTGATTCCTCTTACATTTCTTATATAACTGCTTAATGATACGGCAAAAATAAATTCAAATATTGTATCAGGTGGAGGTCTAACCATAGTAATAATAATCGAATTGTTTGTCCTCCAAAGCTATCCATGCAGTTTCATTAAGCAAGGGAGATTTTGTTTGTATCAATTTTTAGTTTCTCGCTCAATAGACACTTTTTTCAATTCATTGTTTCAGGCATTCAAATAAACTTTGTTTGTCTTGCATCGTTATGATTTTACCCTGAAATTAACTGTTTTAAGAATTGATTGGCAGGAAATTTCGTATTCTCTTTTAGACCTGATATTGCCACCAGTATGAAAAATTTTAAGAATGAAACAGTGGAATGGTCAGATGAACTTAAGGGTGGAAAACCTGTAAGTCTATCTGGGGTATTTGATAAATTGAGTTACAGGGTGAGGAAGGCATTTTATGTTGAGTCAGAGAAGTCTTCCCTGAGCACTGCACATTGTGCTCTCAAATCTGAAGGAGGTCATATTTCTGAGATACATTTTCTGATACAAAGCGTCAGGAAGGATGTACCTGTTATATGTCCAGATAACTTTGGATATGCTCCTGTAAATAAAAATCTTCCGGTTGCCCTGCAAGAACAGAAGGAAATTTTTCTTCTTCCTACTATTAAGGTCTCCAATTTATTACACACAGAAATACATGTGAATTTGACTGAAGGAGGTAAGCAAAATGTGATATGAATTTTATTTTCGTTCTTTTAATATGGTATTGTTTCTGACTATTTTTTTTTTTTTTTTTTTTTTTTTTTTTTTTTTTTT
>CAIGRF010149788.1:35476-50911 GCA_903798235.1 Fraxinus ornus
TTTTTTTTTTCATCAGAGCCACTTGCTACTATGGATCATGGCTACTTGTGGAGTTGCGCAACTATTCCTACTGGATCAACTGTTAACTTATATGCTAACCCGGCCACTATATACTTCACTGTCACTTTAACTTCCTTTGGTTCAAGTTGCAAACCAGTCAATAGTAAAGACTGGGTGAGGAAATTACAGAAACAAAAAAGTGATGTCTACCATTTGGACATCGAGTTGGACTTTGGTAGTGGAAAGTATTTTGCTAGTTTGAGATTGTCTCGTGGGCACAGAGGCGTATTAGAGGTATTTACCCTTTACCCAATTTGTTTACAGATTCTAAATTTTATATGATAAAATCTTGTACTTGTTACAGGCTGCTATCTTTACTACATACACATTGGAAAATGGTACAGATACCCCTTTGTTTTGCTTTTCTGCTAATCAGAAGCCTCTGGTTAGGTAATCAATCAATTCCCACTATTTGTTCCATACCCTTTTTCATTTTGGACGTTTCTCCTTTTAAAAACAGTATACTTTTGCAGGTATGAGGTAGAGATGGCTTCCAATATACCTCCCGAACTGGGGTCGTATTTGCCTCCAAAATCAATCAAATCATGGTTCATGAAGTAAGTGCATTGCTTCTTAAGCAAGTGCTCTATATTTTAGTAAAGGTGGACCTGTTTGGTGATTGAGCATGTTTGGCTAAGCTTAAAAGACGTACAAGTTTACTTAAAATCAAGTGTTTTTAGTCCTAGGTTGTTATTTTCTTTTAAAATCTCATTTTGAAAGGTGCAACTTTATCAGCTTTAACACAATCTTGCTTATGGCAACATTACACTTTAACTACCAAAATTGTCATGGGTAACTTACCATAATGCACATATGCATTTCCATTAATTATACCTGTGGAGACTGTGGAGCCAATTTCAGTGTGAACATTGAGTGGGAGTTAGGTTACATTGCTAAGAGAATCCCATGTATCAGTTCTCCATGATCGAATTGCAAGGCGTAATGGTGACCTAACATAAACAAAAACGTAACATGTGGCATACAATGAGAGGCAAAAAGAACTAGGGAGTTACTATTTACCTATAAAAAACTGACCATAAGAATTGATTTTTGTGTATATATATGGAGCCCCTTATTGATCTCTTGTTTTAAATGCTAGGCGCCACCAAGTGTGCCTCAAATTGTTAGAAGAGAAAGCATCAGAGGCACAATTGGACTTGGATTCTTTATCTGGACTTGCAGAGATTGATCTAGAAGTTGAAGAAAGTTTTGGGTTGAAAAATATTATGCGGTTGGGGGTGTCTTTAAGGCCATCTGTTTCCAAAGTATTCTCAACACAATTGGTGTCATTGAACCCACGATATGTTTTATCAAATGAATCCGAAGAAGCAATCACCATTCGACAATGTTATTTGGAGGTTAGCTCCATCTTTAATTTTTTGTCTCGTTGAACAGGGTATTGATAAACTTCTGATTTGTGCTTTGATAACGTTTTCTATCTTATTGAACAGGATGATATGGAAGGGTTAATTGCTATCAACAGCAAAGAGAGGATAGCATTAAGGCTAAAGGGTGGGTCGGGAAGGAAGAGAGAAACCAATGTTATTAATAGCCTTCTCAGAAAGCATACAAAATCTCGAGATGATACGTTGCTTTTCATTCAGTTCCGACTTACAGAAGCTGGATTAGGTTGGTCAGGGCCAGTATGCTTGGCTTCATTTGGACGGTTTTTTCTGAAATTTAGAAGATCCTCAGAATGTTCTGAAGGGCGATCAGAGACGTGCAAACAAAATTTATATGAATTTGCAGTTGTTAATGTGGTAGAGGGAGGGCCTAGCATCATTTTACACTTCCACAGGTCTCCAACAACTAACCTCCCTTATCGGATTGAGAACTATCTACGCGATGCTCCTATAACTTACTATCAGAAGGTTGAATGCACTCCTCATCTACAATGCAGTTCACAGAATTTTTGTGTTCATATATATATGTGTGTGTGTGTGTGTGTGTGTGTGTGTATTTCCTTAACAATTTTAATATTTGTCAGGGTTCATCAGAACCAGAGATTTTGGGAGCTGGACACTCTGTCAATTATGTCTGGGATGACTTGACTCTTCCTCATAAGCTAGTTGTTCAAGTTGATGGTACTCTCTTTACTCTTTAGTTTACTGTATGATTTTTTTAAAATGATACTTTTGCATTCTAGTTTTGATTTTCATACATTGGACGAAGACACAGTCAACAGGAGTGAGCTTCATTTTTGTTACTGGAAAGTAACTGATAGTGAAGCTATATTTCTGAGTTTGATGGATAGCTATTGTGATGGTCAATTTGAGCACTTTAACTTAGTAACAACTCATCGATGCAATTGCTTCTTATGGCGAATGTGCTAATTGGCTTCTACAGGCTTAAACACTGCCTTTTTATTGCAACCTTAGTTTTTTTGTTGGATTTTATCAGTCTGAAAAGCAACCACTTATTCAAATCTTAATCTCGAGTTTCTTTACACAATGCAATTATGAATTTTAAGTTTTAGTCTAAATGAACAAACTGAAGTTCTATAATTAGATCGAGTCTTTTCTTGTTGGAGGTTTTTCTAGGATGTAGATATAGAGTTTGTGGTAGAAAGAAGGAAAGAAAGAGGGAGAGCAAGCGGAAACTGGGTTCACGATATTTGATTTCATTAACTTATAACTTTGCATTTTGATGTGATTAAACGTATACTTGTACTGCATGTATCAGGTTTTTTGTTTGTCGAGGTAAAAGGAAGAATGTAGTTACCACTTTGAAAAGTGGAATATTTTTTCTTCCAGTCTTGTTAATGAAATTTACTTGTTCACCGTGCATGTGATTATATAGCTTCCTTTTTTGTAGATTTGCACATGTTGTGTGAAATCAACTTGGATAAGGTGCGTGCCTGGAAACCACTTTATCGGACCAAGCAGAACCGAGGTTGGGGATTTCATTTACCTGTCGATAAGAAGCCTGAAGATCAGAAAAGGACTACTTACAGCAAATTAATTGGCATGGAGACTGCAAAGTTGGGTTATGAAGTATATGCAGATGGTGTCACACGAGTTTTGAGAATTTGTGAGTTCTCTGATAGTCACAAGGTGGATGCTGTGTTCCACACCGGTACAAAAATGAGGCTGAGAATCTCATATTTTGCAATTCACTTGCTAGGACATGCAAAGCAGGTCAAGTTTCATGTCTAATGCTTAAACCGCTATGATATGTTTGACTGTCTGCTCTTAAATGTGAATTTTCTTAATGTTCTTTCGCTGAATGCATTTCTGGAAGTGTTATAATTTCTGAAGTCAAATTAGTTCTTAAGCAGTATTATCAGGTCACCTTTGGTAGTTTTCCTAGTCCAAAAACACGTCACTGGCCACATGTATTTGAATCTATAATGTTCCGTCTTTCTTTTGCAATTTAAGATATTTTAATCTATATTATTGCGCGTATTGCAATTTAAAACTTACAGCCTCCACTGAAACTTCTGTGTTTGATATTCAGTGGGTTATTCCTTGAACTGTGCATTATTGTGCTGTGTTTGAGGTCATGAAAACTTGCTGGCTCAATAAAGGATAAAATCTAATGTTTGAACTCAAGTTTTTTGCCTGCTTTAAAACCATGTTACAATGTTAACCACCTCATCTGAAAGTTTAGTGTGTTAAGAGATGGGTCATATTTATTTACTTGCAATTTTTCAAGTTTTTATTTACCTTAGACATCATCTGATTTGTGATATTCTGAAGGAGATGGATCTGGGTGAGCCAGCCAACTATTCACCGATAATTACTTCCAGGCTTGATAACATCAACTGGGATTCTATGTTCACTGACCGGTATAAATATAATCAAATCAGAGTAAAGGTAATCCTCTTTGACAATCTTACACTTCTTTAGTTTTTTATACTTGTTGGCTTGCCTGTGCCCAGTGTGTACTTGTTACCAAGAACCTGGAATATGTGGATGCAAACATCTTGACATCATTATTTGATGGATAATGCAGTCATTGACTGTTGATGAAAAGTGGGCCGGAGCTCCTTTTGCAGCAATGCTTCGCAGGCACCGATCAGAAAATTCTGACTCAAATGAGTGCATCCTTCGTGTTATAATTGTTTTAGTTTCATCCAATTCTCACATTAAACAAGTGAAATACTTGTCCATTGTTCTGCAGGTAATATAAAGATATAATAGAGCTTTCCCTGTATTTTATCTTTTTTAATTGTCCATTGTTCTGCAGGTAATATAAAGAGTATAATAGAGCTTTCCCTGTATTTTATCTTTTTAATTGTTCCTTGTTCTTTGTTACCGGAATATGGTATATGTGATAAGCTGGCCCGTTCTATAATTTAGCGATTGCATGCTGTAATATGTGTCCCTTCACGCATTTTATTACACTGATTATTGAACATTGTTGTCTTCGCAGCCACTTGACTTGAATCTTGATGAGGAGACACTAATGAAAATTGTTCCATTTTGGAGAACATCTCTAAGTGATTCGAATACCCCCAGTCAACAGTATTACTTTGATCATTTTGAGATCCACCCGATAAAGGTTTGATTATCCCACTTTTGTGCGTGCTCTTAATTTCTTGACACCCCCGCCTCCCCACCACCCAACAAATAGAAAAAGAATTTTATGATTTCAGTAACTGCTATATAGTTCATGTTATCTTTCCACAATGTTAAAGGTCGTGGGGAGCTTTCTTCCCGGGGACTCATATTCCAGCTACAGCTCAACCCAGGAGACTTTGAGGTCTTTACTCCACAGTGTGATTAAGGTCTGAGAGTCATTGCTCATGAAACAATCCCTCCATCAACTGAGAGATTTTTTTGTAATGATATGAGATTATAATCTCTCTCCCTCCCCTCCCCCCAAAACAGGTTCCTGCCATTAAAAGTATGACTGTTGAGCTTAATGGGGTCCTTGTCACGCATGCTTTGATAACCTTACGCGAATTAACTATAAAATGTGCACAGCATTATTCATGGTAACCCTTTACAAATGAAGTGTTCTTTCCTTATTTTACGTGGTTTATTTGGGCATTTCCTCAATTTTGCAAAATCTTTACAGGTATGCCATGAGAGCTATGTATATTGCAAAGGGAAGCCCATTGCTTCCACCATCTTTTACTTCTATATTCGATGATCTAGCATCATCTTCTCTTGATGTTTTTTTTGATCCTTCGAGTGGCTTGCCCAACCTTCCTGGCGTTACCATAGGTATCTCCCTCACACTGTCTTGAGGTTTGCTTAGTGGTCATGTTACTTTTGAATGGGCTGTATATTTGTCTTCAGCAACTATGTTGGCTAAGACTCCTGTCGTAAAAGTGAATATTTGACTAATTATGCTCAAGGGCCATTAGTTCATGAGCTTGCACAGATTCTCTTACATACCAAAGAAAAGGGGAAGTCTTTTTCAGTTTTTTACTGATGAATCACAAGATCAATTCAAATAGACCATGGAAACAGAACTCGAGATATATTAACCAGTTTTTATGCTGAAATATTTGTCTTTTCTACTGTTTCACTGGAGTTAGCATGGTTATTCCTCCATACTATTTAATTTTTATACTAACCTGCTAGAATGATGCCGTTACCATGTATTTCTTGTCCTTAAATTGCGAAATAGGTACACTCAAGCTCATCAGTAAATTCGTGAACGACAAAGGTTTTTCTGGAACAAAGCGATATTTTGGTGACCTTGGAAAAACTGTGGGTTTAGTCTCCCTTTGAAATTAAAATACTAATTGTTATTTTGCAATTGCTTTAACATTCGATACCTTTTTTCTGTATCAGTTGAAAATGGCAGGATCCAATATAATATTTGCTGCAGTAACTGAAATATCGGACTCTGTTCTCAAGGGGGCAGAGACAAATGGTTTCCATGGAATGGTGATATTTACTTGCATCTAGCTATGTCAAATGTTAATTTACCAGTGTTTCAAGTGTGACTATTTGAAGTTTATAACTTTCTATAGACGACTGGTTTCCGCCATGGAATTCTTAAGTTGGCAATGGAGCCATCACTACTGGGTAGTGCTTTCATGGAAGGTGGTCCAGATCGGAAAATTAAGCTCGACTGCAGTCCTGGGGTTGATGAGGTACTGTCATCTTTCCCTGTGAAGCTAAAATATATTGGTGCATGAGTAACTTCCCCCCATGATAGTGCAATGAAACAATTTTCCTGGGAGTAATGTGCATGGAATGCATAAGAGAACTGAAAGGTTTGGTTGAAGACAACGTAACAGAGAGCAACTAATTTTAGTCTTAAACTTAATGTAGTTTAAACTACAGTTCGATTTTTGAGTTCTAATGGCATTTTATTTACAGTCTTAACTATATGTGTTGAATGATGTAGTTATACATTGAGGGATACCTGCAAGCTATGTTAGATACAATGTATAAACAAGAATACCTTAGGGTGAGAGTCATTGAAAACCAGGTAATTTCCTATTCTGGTAATGACCTTTTCTGCTTGTTATATTATGCACCCAGTGCAATCAGTGTGTAAGTACACACACATACACGTATCCTATATTTAGATATGTATATATAGTCCATTTCCTCTTGGCCTCTGCTATATTTACCATGACCGAATGATATTCATAACGTTTGACTGATCTTACAGATAGTTCTCAAAAACCTGCCTCCAAACAGTGCTCTTATAGAAGAGATAACAGAACGTGTAAAGAGCTTTCTTGTAAGTAAAGGGTTGTTGAAGGGTGAGTCTTCAAAAGCTTCGCATTATCTGCGACATATACGAGGCGAAAATGTAAGCCTATACTCAATCCCCTGAAATATATTATCTTCGTGTGCTTTGCAAAATTTGTCTGTTCACTTGTCAACTTAAATGGATACTCCTATCTTGTGAGGCATACTTTGAAAAATATACAATGCTTCAAATGCATAAAGACCGAATTTGTGGATCGGAATTGGTCAATTTAGTATGCATGCCGGTCCATCTTCCTCTCAGTCGTAACGTGAAACCAGGTTTACTACCTACTTAGTAACCAAGTTTTTATTACAGGAATGGAGAATTGGACCGACGGTTCTGACTTTATGCGAGCATCTCTTTGTGAGTTTCGTAATTCGTATGTTGAGAAAGCAAGCTGGCAAGGTCATTGCTAACATAAAATGGAAGGAAAAATTGAAGGTAGACGACGCGAAAGGTACTGTCCCGGCATCGAGTGCTGAAGAACCAAAGGTTAAGATCGTGTGGAAATGGGGAATTGGGAAGTTTGTGTTGTCCGGTATAGTTGCATATATCGATGGACGTTTGTGTCGCAATATACCGAATCCTGTAGCAAGAAGGATCGTTAGCGGTTTTTTGTTGAGTTTTCTTGATAAAAATGATGAATAGTAGTAGTATAAGATTTTATTCAGTCTCTTGTTTAAGGCTGATGTACAGGATTGATGGATTAATTATGTAGTAGTTAATGTATTCAAGTTCATGTAAATCAATAAATATTGAAGTTTACGAGTCTCGAAAAGGAAAAACTTCAATCTGTAATCAGTCAGTTTATGGACCCACAACTAATCAATTTCTTACGTAACTACTACTGAACTGTGGGCTAATGGACCCAATATATGGGGTCTGGAGTTGAAAGGATAAAGCTAAGCCCCTTGGTTTAAACTGCAAACTGCTAAGCAGCCCACTGTTTCCTGGCATACGTCATCATTTCATTTTCAAACACACAACTTATAAGTAATTGAAAATAAGTATTGTTTTTCCATAGATTTACTAGTGCTCGTACAACTCTTCGAGGAGAAAAAGAAAAAATAGTACTGTATCATTTATTTTGTTTTTAATAAACGAGAGCTATATTTATAAAAATAAAACATTTGTAGTATATTTACTAAAAAGATTTTTTAATTGAGGTGTATTTATAAAATGTTGGGGACAAACAAAAATTATTAGGGTAATATATTTATTATTATTACTACTACGATTGTGAACATGATCATGATCACCATCACCCTTCCGCGAACAATTAGTTTGAAGCACTAAAAGCCAAGCCCGCGTTTGAGGGTGAAATGAAACCACTTGCCAAGAAATAATACTGGGACCAAAATTTAAGGTACTAAAGAACATTATTTACTAACTTCTAAACCCAAAGCAGGCACACAGAAAAGATTGTGCAGTTCTATAAATATAGTTTACCGCTTCTTTCTCTTGCCATTACAATTTGTCTTTGCAAGAAATGGATTTTATGATATCTAAAAACCCGCCATCAGAGAAGGTGAGCGAGGAGACTGAAACCCTGGATTCAGTCACCACCCAGCTCTTTCTCAAATCATCCTCGACTCGAAATTCGGCCCAAAGACTCGACAAAGACGTCGTCCTCAGGCGTATCTGGTACCATAAGACATTGAACAAGGTTAAGAACACTTTCCAGGCAATTCGGGCACCAGAGGAAGCTGGTAAAGTATCAGATTATACCGAGAAATGGCTTGAACAGTGTGATAATTTCTCCTGATCTCCTTCCGGTGCTGAGTCGCCGGAATATGGTGGCTGTTGGAGCTAGAAGTGGAGTGTTGAGGGAGACGGTTTGTATTGGTTGGCACTGGAAGACGTTTAAGATAGGCTATATCTCAGTTAAATGACCGCCTGGTTTGTCTTGTTGAAATAAATTAAAAGTTGATTTCATTATTTTCTCATACTGAGTATCTTGATTTGTCTACATGATATCAAAATTATCCTATAATCTCCAACTGTAAAGACCCTAGAAGGTGAAGCTTCCTGAGTAACCTTATTCAGTAGAACACACCAGACGTACTCTTGAAGCTTCTCTCCACGAGTTCCATTTCTGGCAAATGATTTCATATCCCTATCTTGCATACTCATTTTCATTTAATGAATCCAAGCTGATCAAATTTTGAGTTCAGAAATTCAACGTGCAGATTTTATTCATTCATCTCATAGAAGACACTTTATCCTCCACATGACAAAGGCCTAGTATGGTCATTCAGGTCTGATGCAACAAAGGGACAACCAAGAATCTCTACTACCCAATCCTTCTCTTTGATTTAGCAGAATCGCGAAACAGTTGCAATTTTTTTGAATTTAAACCTTCATATTACAATTTTACAATCAATTGCACCTTTTATTTGGTGTCTGTTGTAAACTCAAAGCGAGATCACTCTTACAGTTGAGTACAAGTTAAATAAGATACACATAGAGAATCATAAGATAATTTATTGTAAAGTGACAAAAAATAATATTTTGCCTGATTATTGCCAATGTAGAATGGATGCTGATTTGGAACAATCCATAACCTGAGGCTTTTGTTGGATGTATCGAGACAAAATGGGATACCATCTAGCAATGTCAATAATCTGTCACAAGTAAAACACAAATCCTATTTAGGTATTCCTTTAGTTCAGACATCAGGCTCTAAACTATTTGTTCATAATCAAGCCGCTAAAAATTTAAATTAAAATATAAATCAAAGTTAACGATTAATTTTAATCACACATTTCATGGGATCCATAACATACATTCCATCAACTTTCATTAAAATATATTAAAAATATGATTTTTATCTAAACAGGGCTAAATTTAAAAAATAAAATATTTAGCCTCTCTAACCATTCAAACTTTCACTATGGGGTGATGATTCAACGTAGTAAAATGTGTCGCCTTTCTAAGGGCTTATATAAATTAAACCACTGGAGTTACAAATCTTACTGAATTATGTTTGTGATGTGGCCAACAGGAAACGCTAGGATAAAATTTCATATCATTACATAGTAAGGGGTACAGCCATTCATCTCCAATCATTTTTGAGCAAGCCAGATGAGGAAAGGAAGCGTAATGCTTGGTTTGAATTGTTCAAAACAGCAGAAGATCTCGCAACCTGCATCGTTCGTTTCTTCAAAAAGTCCAGTGAACTTTGTGGGCATTGAGCAGGCCGGTCGTTTAACATAGCAATATCTAGCCTGTCAAATAAAAAAAAAAGTATTTAAGTTAATCCTCCTGTGAGAAAATTATTCTTACGAGGCACCACATCTGCAGGGAATTCATCTATTATGAGCAAGCAGACGAGCAAGCATGCATAAACACGTGAGAAAGAGAGTGGAAGGCAAGACTCACCTATAATCTTTCGTCTTTTTCTTTCTAGAGGCATTCTTCTCCTCAGCATTCTCGTCTTCAGAATCAGATGAGAACACTTTCC
Source organism: Fraxinus ornus (assembly GCA_903798235.1). NCBI lineage: Eukaryota > Viridiplantae > Streptophyta > Magnoliopsida > Lamiales > Oleaceae > Fraxinus > Fraxinus ornus. Next base: position 45,663 of record CAIGRF010149788.1, read on the forward strand.
TGTAGAAACAACTTGTCTTGGTTAAAAACTCGAGTTACAGAAACAAGCACAGCAATACATGCGTGACCCTGGGGCAAAGGGGAATCACAAAAAAAGTACGGTAGCATACTTCTTATTAACTGCCTTCTCGATAGCTGCAACATGTTGTACAATATCATCTGGTAGCATTCCTTCAGTACTTGTTTTATTTTGGGCGCTGCCATCTCTGCGTGGTGGTCGTGGAGTCAATTTTTCGGCCCATTTTCTGCGACGTTGTTTTCCTTCGTGAACGACCCTATCAAAAAAAAGGATCATTCTTTGTCACATACAATATGGATACTCACTACCAATTACTGCGAGGAGATTCACGAGTAAGAGCATCAATTATATGATTCTGACAAAGTTTTCTAAAAAGGCCCCATAGAGTTTAAACGAAAAATAATGAAAACCACCAGCATGAAGCATTGCACTTATCTGAAAACTCAAAGGATGCTGGAAAATCAACCTCAAGCAATCAGGAAATATCAACAATATAGTTCTACAGTATCCCCTAAAACCCCATTATCATCATAATTAATTGACAAAGACTGCGAGTGAGAGATAAAAGTTTAGTATATACAAGTTCAAATTAATGTTCAAACTTCATCAATTAGCAAAACCATGGACGGAACGAATCATGAATTTATTAAATCCATGGGAGAATGCTACACGTTCCAAGTGAAAATCCTGCCCAGCTATTCTAATCAACATTAGCAATTTTACATCTCTAATCGAAACTCCTAAAATTCTCGAGCAGTTTTAAACTCTGACATCAGTTCTGTTCAATTGTTATCTAACAACACGACAGTATAATTTGGACTGTCAATTTGGAATTCCATTAACAGCAGCGCGCTTTCACGATGCCAGATTAACATAAAGGTCCATCTTTTAACTGTAATTGCTCTGGAAAAACACATTTTCAATACTCGTCGACATATAATTCCTAAGCTGAAAATTTACGATTGCTTTAAAAAGAAAAAAAGAAAGTCTCATACCGGGCCAGATTTTCTTTTTGGACTTTCCTAATATCCTCGTCCTGTTGTATTCCCTGAAATTAAAGGAACAAGTTACGCAATTTAATAAGCAGTTTTCCGTTCACATTATACAAATTATGATTTCACAGTTGACAAACCTGCTGGACTGTAAACTCCTCTGGAGCACCGGAGTCGCTGTCGACTTCTTCTCTATCCGACATTATTTTGTTCCAAATTTTCAATTGAAGGCGATGAATTTTCTCGGGGTTTTAGGGCTAGGGTTTCTGCAGCCTTTTATGGAGTGTGTTGTGGTTTAAACTGGAGCTGTTAAAAATTTAAAATAGACATAGACACCTAATAAAAAGGAATTAATTAAATGACTGGCTATTGAATTTTCCTAGTTACCACTTGCTCACCAAAACATAAATGATTATAGATTGCTGACCCAACTATTCATTAATTTATTCATCCATCACTAGGGTCAATTTCATTTGTATATGTGGACAATAAACTACACGTGGATGATGAAAACACGACATGGCAATAACGGCATTAGTTGAATACACGATGGATAAAAATGCAATGAGTAAAATAGCAATTTTAGTTCCATTTAGCATACATGTTTTTTACTTATTCCTTCCAAATTTTATCCCACATCCCAAAATTCGATCTTATTTACCACCCATTTTCTCTTCTAGGAACCATCTGCGATAGAGAGGAATGAATTCTGCTTTTTCTCCATTTATGGTTTCTTGAATCTTTTAGCCTGAATCTGTTTGTTTTTGAACTAACAAAATGAAAATGAAACCTAGTTTCCATTTCTTTGTATTTTGGTATTAATTTCTTCAGTTTCTTCTTCTCCAACTTGAAGCACCAATTCATCTACATGTCCCATGGATCATGGTTATGTACTGAGAATTCCAATAAGCCCCTCCAAATCCTAATTCAACCCAGCAGATTTCTCCTACTTCCGATGATCCCACCGCGGAAAACGCGAGTGCTACCAGACCCTCCTTTCCCTTTATGGCATAGGACCGTCACGGCATCTTAAAGAGACTTCTCTTTTTGAACTCCACAATTTGCCAACTTCCATTTCTTGCCTTGAAGATTTCCAATCCAAGTTGAATTCTCTTTTTCTCCCACAAAATATACGGTTCGCACTCATATGGGATGAACTGTGCACAACTAAAAATTTTAATTCATAGGTTACGTAGATATAGAACTTGGATATGGATTACAAAGCTGGGATTGCCAATGGATTGGTTTAGTTTGAAGATGTGATTTGGAGATGAAAGTGAGTTGGGGATGAATATTTCAATTTTTCTGATAGAAGAACTTTGATTTTATTCTTCCAGAAACGTTATTTCAAAATATACAATTTTGGCTATTTAGAAAATAACAAATTAGAGTACGTAGAAATGATTCAATCAGCCACGTCATTTTTTATCTCCACGTGAAATTTATTGTCCAACTGTACAAACGGAATTGACTCTAATGATAAATGGGTAAATTAATGAATAGTTGAGTGAGCATTCGTTAATCATTTATTTTTCGGTGAGCAAGTGGTAACCAATACTAAAATTCAGTGACCATTCGTTTAATTAACTCAATAAAAAGAGTAAATTGCACCATGACATTTTTAAATTGTCTTCAATTTGTAAAAAATTAGCAGGCAATTCCGTTTCCCTTCATTTTGCCACTATAGTCGATGGCGAAAATTGGGGAAAGACCCCTATTTAATATTTATACTGAGGGGTACTTGGGGGTGGTCGAAGATAATGTTTTTAAATTTTTTCCTTTTCCTTCTTTTTTTGGTTTCTTGCTTGATTATTTATTTGTTTTTATTATTATTATTATTATTATTTATGTTAAAGGATAAGATGATTATTTTACACAAAATTAAATAGATTTTTTAAACAAAAAACATGACAAATATACTCGATGATACACAATAAGTCTCTATGCCTCTCAATATAAGAGGTTCTCTCATTGTATAAAACAAAATCACAATTAAATATAGTAGCTATCAATTACAATATTCGTTAATAAAAAATATGCTACATGTACATAAAAATATGTACATAAGGGTGTCAATTCCCTTACATAAGGTGGGATCCAAGTGTACATAAGGATGTCCACACCTTCATATGGGATGGGATCCAAGTAGGTAATTTTTCTTATATTTAAGATTTTATTATATTCCATTGACATCTCCTCAAAATGATATTGGTAAAAGCATCAATTTGCACAAAATTGGTGGCTGTGACAATGCTCGTGCCATGAAAACGATACCCAAATTACATCAATCATCTACGAAAAAGGGTGACGACGAGAGACCCGAGAATAACAAATAGTGCAGAAATAACCAAGAATCACTTCAAAGTTACTTCAGAGAACTCACAACCCAAAAAGAATTTTCAAAAGAAATTTACGAAGTCTGTCGAATACACACAATGAGCTCTATCAATCGGGAGTTCTCGATTGAACACATAATTCATGTTCTAACAAAAGTTCTAAAAGCCAAACACCGACCAAAAATTCAAAAATATATATCGCAGGCCAAGAAGCTCTAGTTGAAAGATATTCCACTTATTAGCCTACGCCAAAAAAATTACAATACTATGCCTTTGTGGCATAATAAAGCTAAAGCCCAACACCTAATAAACACGACAAATCAGATCCAATAAAACAAAAAAGCAGCCTATAGCCTAAACAAAGAAGCCAAAAATGAACTTAATAAGGCAAGCCTAGCAAATTGAATTTGAGGTCCCATTTCACCACATAAGATCCTCAAACTAATATGTTCCTCCACGACACCAGAAGACCGAAACAGACAAGAGAAATCACTGGTATCTATCAAATCGTCGAAAACAATCAATACCGGCAACCTCAATAATAATTGCAAGATAGAGAGAATCCACTTCCTTTGCATCCATGACCGCAAACTCATCGCCCTTCTCCGAGTTCCCAACCATCGTCCTAAAACACAGACCTTTATCTTTTGCGGAGCAACTTCTGCATATAAAAAAAAAAGTTTGGTCTGGGTGGGCCAGGCTGGCAGCACAAGGTCGTTCGCCGAAGACGAAATTAAAAAGTTAATTTATTTAGGATCGAAACTACTTTAATACCATGTCAAATATACTCAATGATATTCAATAAAACTCAACGCCTCTCAATGTGAAAAGTTATTTTATTATAAAGAACCAAAATCACAATTAAATATGGCAGTTATTAATTATAATATTCATTAATGATAAACTATTAAATATAGTAACTTTTCTTATATTCAAGGTTTCGTTATATTCCACTCTATGAAATCTGCCAATTTTAAAAGAGTTGAGAACAAAAACTAGACAAAAAACAATTGGGATATGTCCGTTACTTCGCTTAAAGATTAGAGATGAACAACACAATGTCCCCCCCACACCCCCACACACACACCCACACAGAGTCTTGAACTAAAAAAAGAAAGAAAAAAATTTGAACTAGTTAACAAGCTAGTGTTGATTTAAGAGAAAATTCAGCTCATGTTTGGTACATATTAAAATTTTTATTTTCATTGTTCTACTTATTTTTAACTGCACATTCTTCAATAAAATAATATTTTTCATCACATAAATAACTTTTTCTTCTTTTTCAACTACACATTTTTCATCAATCTATTATTCCAGAATACATTCTTCTAAAATAATGTGGTTCAAACACACCCTCAATTATCTTAGGCAATTTGAAGAAAAGTAACAAAATGAGTAAATTAAAAAAAATTAACTGAGATTTATGACAACTATCAATACTTGAACATCTTATTTTGAAAATTACAAAAACCATCCATACCAATATAAATTTTTCCATTTTAACATTGTATCTTGTGCGAAATGCATTACACTTGCACACTTATAGATTCAATGTTGGACAAAATTATAAGTTCCCTCATCCATTTATAGTGACTTGGTTGCATTGCATGCAAAATTGATAAAACATAAAATATCTAAAGGGGACAAACTTTTTTTTTGCACTGAGCTTATTCATAGAAGAAAAATATAGAAACAAATAAATTGGCCAAGGCTGCATCCTATCTTCGCCTCTAATTAAGTCGATAATCATGAACAAACATCAGTTTGTAATTTTAGTTGGGTTAATTTCACAAATGGTCACTGAAGTTACCTGAAAATTTCAAAACGGTAACTGAAGTTTCAAAGTTTAAGAAACGGTCACTGAAGTTTGAAATTTCTTTCACAAACGGTCACTGAATTTTCA
>CAIGRF010149814.1:0-15532 GCA_903798235.1 Fraxinus ornus
GAAGATCATTTCCCTTTGTGCAGCTAATCAACCCTGCTGAAACTTTTGGTGACATTGTCATTGATTATCCGTAAGATATCTGCTCGACTGCTTCTTTGTATTAACTTTTTACTTCTACACTATGATTTACATTTTAGTCACTTTTTTTATCTTAACAAAAGCATTTAGAAGAACTATTGTTGACATTATACTAGAGCTAGTCCTTGAGAGGATGTGTTAAAGTGGACTTTAGTTATGGGTGTGTGCATGTCTGTCAAACCTCAAAAATGGGATACATGAACACAACAGAATCTTAATATTTCTTAATCTTTGTCTTTAATATATTTGACAATGATCTCCAAGTTATATAAAACTGGTTCAAATGGGCTTGCCATGCTTGTTTAAAATAGTTATAGAATAAGTCAACATTTTATATGTTTTCCTAGTTATGATGATGCACAAATATCATATGTGTTCCACACATTCGTCCGTTTGATGTTCATAATTAAATGCATTGAGAATAAGTAACATAGTGGATGGTCTCTGACTTAACAATGAGAGCTTTGTAGACATCAAAAGCAGTCCCTAACATGGATGGAATTATTGTCATATATACCTCCAATTCCTTGGTAGAGTTGAATTCATAAAATGTTTCGTCATGGATTCTACAGTCATCAGATTTTTTTATTATGATACAAAGTACAATGGCTATGTAGCTATGTTGAATGTACCTCGGCATCTATTCAAGCTTTGGCAGCATTTAAGAACTTATATCCCGAGCACCGAAGAAAGGAAGTCGAACGTTGTATTGAAAAAGCTGCTAAATTCATTGAAAAGATACAAGCAAAGGATGGTTCTTGGTAAGTTTTATCGCTCTCTTTCGCACCCCTTCTCATATTTGGAGGGATTTGAGACTTTCTAATATATAATTTTTGTACCAGTATCACTTTTCCGTTTTTACCGGCCTATTGATTTCCATCCTTTCTTGCTCAATAGTTATAATTATTCACGTGGTTCCAAACATTATCTTTCGTTCATGATTAATATGCATTTTAATGTTAAAAATTTCTTGACAGGTATGGCTCTTGGGGTGTTTGCTTTACTTATGGGACATGGTTTGGGATATTAGGTCTGCTTGCTGCTGGACGAAACTTCAGCAATTGCTCTAGCATCAGTAAAGCTTGTGATTTTCTGTTGTCTAAACAGCTTCCTTCTGGTGGGTGGGGAGAGAGCTATCTTTCATGTCAGAACAAGGTTGGTGATGTTATCTATAATATTATCTTACTCCTTTCTGTTATTGGTTGTTTTTTTATTTTCCTTTCTTTTAATGATACGTGATATAAATTTGGTCCTTTTTCTTAGAAGAATTGGCCTTGGGCCCTAGTCCACTTTAGAAGATACGTGGAAGTTGTAATGCTACAATGATCTTTTCATAGATAGACTGAAATAGTAGGTGTTAGAGAAAAATCAAATAAATCTAAGTGTAGTTTCCTTGGCATCTTGAATCATGGTTCTGGAGACCGGAAACTGTTCTGAAACACTTCAAAATGTGCAGAAACCTTAGCCTTTTTCTTGGACAATTTAGAGATAGATTTTGACTGAAGATTCGAAATTCTAAACCAGCCCCTTTGCTACTGCTTTTTGGGACAACTAGACACGCGTGTTTTTTGAAGATAGCCTGTTCGGACTGATTATTGACTCGGTCGCTCTCCCTTTCTCATATACCTTTAGTGGCAATTTAAAATCTTACTTTTACGGACAGGTACAATAAGAGTAATCACACGATGTAATTCCTTGATACCATTTTGGCAACTTTCTGCACTTGATGAGCAGCAACAGACTTGAAATTTTCGCATCAGTTGTATATTGTATATAAAGTGACTAAACTGATTATGTCGTATGAACTTGCTTATTCTTGTTACTAAGTGGTTTTTGGCACTCTTAAGACAGAATAAAAGAAGAAATAATGGAAAAAATACATAACATCTTTTTCCAATGAAATACATAGAATAAGTAACATTAACAAAAGAATTTCTTGCTTTGAAAGTACTGCTAGGAACTTTGTTACATTTATATTTCAATTTTAACAGTCACTCAAAGTTCCATTCCAGAAATGTTCCCATTTCTAAATGAATTGTTGACAACAATTATATTAATGCTTTATCTTTATAGGTCTATTCAAATATCGAAGGCAACAAGTCTCATGTGGTAAATACAGGATGGGCTGTGTTGGCTCTCATTGCTGCTGGGCAGGTATCTATATACCATTTACAATAAATCAAATGGATTGTCATTAACTTATGGCGATCTCTTATTTTTATTTATTTATTTGTTGCTTTGGGTTGGGGAGGTCAGGATGGACTGATTTGCTTAGGTTTTATGCTTACCAAAGTCAAAGAGCAATATAAGATAAAAAAAGTTAACAGAAATGAAGAGTCTTTATTTATCTTGTAAAAAGTTGACAAAGGAAGTGCAAGGACTTGTAGAAGTCTGTTTTTCAACTTTTTTTTTTTTGCCTGCACGTCTTCTCCGTGATGACATTTTATTTCTTGCACTTCATCTTTTTTGGTATTTGTTTAATTGCTATAATTTTCGTGATGAACCTAGTTTTATCCTGGATCAGCATGATTCCATGTCAAATTATAGATGTGATCGGCATTTCACTGCCTTTGCATTTCCCTTCTCGTATGTCCAGATTGTCTTAAATATCACAAACACATTAATTTCCTCATCTTTACTCCTCTGCAGGCAGAGAGAGATCCTACACCATTACACCGTGCAGCAAAACTCCTAATAAATTCTCAATGTGAAAATGGTGATTTTCCACAAGAGGTATTTCTGTTGACTTGCAGTCTAAGTTATTACTGAGCTGAAAGCTTTGGATTTGTCCTAAATATATAATCGTAGTCAGTGAATATTGTGTGAAATACATATATATACTAATAATCAAACTTATCGCATGCAATAATGTTATGCAGTCGAAAATCAGTTTTGAAAATGCTCATCTGATATTAGGTTATAAGAGGGTTGTGGTGTACATGTCAGTTGATTGTTCCCACATTGTCGGACTTTTTTGGATACGATAAATGTTTTACTATGATGATATATCTAACTTCCTTGAATAACAGTTCAAGTAACGGTTTTTCCTCACAACTTTTTTCCCTTTCCATCGTTTTCTTGCTTCCAGGAAATTATGGGAGTCTTCAATAAGAATTGCATGATCACTTATGCCGCATACAGGAATATTTTTCCAATTTGGGCTTTAGGAGAATATCGTAACCGGGTTCTTAAAACTCCATGAATAAGAATTGCAGATGTACCGTGAAATCAGTTTTCAATTTCTTGATAGTCTTTCCCAGCTCCTGAATCAATCACTTTTTCCTTTCAGTTGTAAGATTAGCAGTATCAAGATTTTGATTTTACACTGACTTTTTGCAGCATGTTTCATTGCTCGTGTTTCTTTTGTTCATTTTTTTTTTTAGTCCTTTTTGATTTTATAAAGGGAATGTCGAGTTCTGATTGAGTTTGCATCAACTTGCTTATGACAGCGTTGTAAGTGATCCTACTGATAAAACCATAGTTTTAAAACCCGGTGGGGGCACCGAAGGGTCGACCGGGCTTGTCCAACTTCCATTTTTTGAAGACTAAGTTTAATTTTGCAGCGGCCATCATAATCATGCTGCATGTATTCTATTAAATTACCTAGCCTTGTTTGTTTCAAATTAAAATCAGATTTTAATTTAAGTCAAAGTCAAACAATCAATATTAACATCTTTCATGGGTCCCACACCTTTTCAACTACACATTTCAAAAACTTCTATCACAATATACTAAGGGTGTGTTGGAGCCACATTATTTTGAAATAATATATTCTGAAATAGTAGATTGATGGATAATATGTGGTTGAAAAAGAAGGAAAAGTTATTGATGTGATGGAAAATATTATTTTATTGAAGAATGTGTGGTTGAAAATGAGTAGAAGAATGAGAATGAAAAAAATAATGTGTACCAAACAGGGGCTNAAAAAATTAATTTTAATCCCCACCAAACACCGACAGTATGCATGGCTGGGATGTGACAAATGGACCCGATCTGAGATTTTAAGAGGAGAAGACTCGTAAGTTGAAACATTTCATTGTTCCCATTCCAAATTTCTTCACTAATTTTTGTTTGGAGAAATATTCTTTAGAATTTCAAATTCCATTGGCTCGTGTTAGAAATAGAGGTAGCATAATCTGACCCATACAAAAATGCGCCAAACATCAAGTGGTGTTTAAGACCAATGTAATGTATTTCAATTTCCATTTCTCATGGCTCAACTTGCTCGAGGCTTAGGACAGTCGGAAGCTGCCAAAAATGCTATATATCTATATATATTGCATACTCTTTCCATAGATTGATCGAGTTTAAAATATAATCAAAATTGGATAAGTTAAATTGGTTTAGAGTCTGTTTGGTAACAATTAAAATTGAAAATATAGTCGTTATTGGGTTCCACTTGTCTAATAAAAGTCAACAACAACAGCTAATTTTTCAATTTTAATCCGATTTTAATCTATACCAAACAAGCTCTTAAAGTGCAGAAAACGTTAATTTCTAAACAATTCAATTGCCAGAATTTATTATCTTTTCATGCAAATTCCATATTGGATTGCACCCTAATAGTTTTTAAAAAATTATTCAAATATATTCAAAAATGACTTCTTAATATCAGAACTAATTTTTGACTTTCAAAAACTTTGACATTTAGCAAAATCATTCATTTTTCAAACCAATATTGAGGCATTGTTTGTTTTGAATTAAACTTAGATTTTAATTTAAGTCAAAGTCAAACAATCAATATTAACCACATCTTTCATGGGTATTTCAACCACATATTTCAAAAATTTCTATCACAATCTACTAAAAACCTAATTTTAATCCCCGTCAAACACCCTCTGTATATGCATACAACAAAGTAAAACAATCATTCTCTTTACAGTCTTGCATCAACGGATTATGGTTACAAAACAATCATTTTTCTTCATAATCTTATCTTATTCCGATAAAAAAAACATTCTTCATTCAATTCGTTAAAACAAGGATTTCTAAAACTCAATATCATAGGTTCGAATCTTACCGAGTATGAAATTTTTTATTCTTTTTAGATTAAATTAAATGGAAATAGATTCATTCGCTTACAAAACAATCAGAATTTGACCTGGATTAAAGAAAGGCGGAGGAGGTAAATCAAACGGGTCATGATCACTTTCACCCAAAACTAGGTCGTTAATCTCTAAATTAGTAGTAATTGATTTGACTATTTGACTATTAACGTTTTACTTTTTCCAGCGTTGAAAATGTTTTGAAAAATGAGATTCTCAAATTTTTTTTTATGATTTACATCAAAACACCAAATTTTATGCAAAGAGTTGAAGAAAGGCCCACACATGGCCACGTACCAAACGCTCCCACTAAATTTCGAAATGCGATCCAAACCGCCAAAACACACTCTCTCTCTTCTCGAACTCTGCTTCTTGACTTCTTTTTCTGCACATTGAGATTCGTATATTCTATTATTATCTTCAAATTTGAACATTCAAATTAGTAAATGCCATTATTTTTAATTTTTGAATAAAATGGGATTTTCACTTTCTCTTTTGCCAGTTCCGAAGCAATACTACCAATGTCTGTTTTTCATTCCTATATAGTCCATAGAACTCTCCCAAGAAGACCCAAAGTGCTTTGTCCTACTCTTACATGTAACTCTCTGCTCTAGCTATTTTTTTTTTTTTTGGATTTTTTGGGCTCTTTTTATTTTGTAAAAAATTGAATATTTCTCTGTTTCAGAGAATATGCTTTGCTGTTTGTGTTTGTGTAGCTACGTGTTTGTTGTTTATATTTTGCTTAAAATTTCATTCTAAGTTCTAGTAAATGTTATTGGTTGCTTACAAATTCTGGGCACTTCGTTATTTCTTGATTTTATTTTGTTGAGTCTTGAGAGGATTGGAGTAAAGTTAGTTGAATACTTCTTAATATTTTTTTTTCCTTCCAAGTGTGTATTATGTATTTCTTTTTAATCAACCAAATGGAGCATCTTCTTTTTCTAGAGAGAGAAGGATTCTTTATGCTATGTTACTTTATTTAAGTTGTCTGCTGTAGTTTACAATTTGTTATTTGCAACTTTTATAATTTGAGATGCTATTATTTAACATAGAATGGATCTTCATGTTTTAGCTTTTAAACATTTGATAGCTTTTTGACATGCTATGTTTGAATGTTGAAGGGCAGAGCCATGGGTCGGAAGTTTAAAGATTAACGCCATAGTTAAAATCTCATAAAATCACGGTTTAGTGTAAAGGTGAATGAAATAAAGGCACATATAAATATGGTGAAAGGGAAAGGAAATACACGGGTGAATAATCAGCAGGTTGTCTTCGAGCTGAAAAATCGTGTGATTCTTGCACTTAACAAACTTGCAGACAGGGACACTTACCAAATTGGGGTTGAGGAGCTTGAGGAAACCATAGAATGCTTGACCCCTGATGGGGTTGCCCCATTTCTGTCTTGCATATTAGACACTGATTCCAAGCAGAAAAGCATGGTTCGTAAAGAATGTGTTCGCCTGCTGGGCGTATTTGCTACTTTTCATGAGGGTCTTATTGGAACCTATCTTGGGAAGATGGTAGCTAGCATTGTTAAGCGACTAAAGGACTCAGATTCTGTTGTGAGGGATGCATGCATAGAAACATTGGGAATCTTGGCTTCCAAGTTGAACGGCAGTGTTGGTGAAAATGATGGGGTCTTTGTTGTGCTGGTGAGGCCTCTTTTCGAATCATTGGGTGAGCAGAACAAGCAGGTGCAGTTTGGTTCTGCATTGTGCTTGTCGCGTGTCATTGACAGCATCCACAATCCTCCTGCTTCAATTTTGCAGAAGATGTTGGCAAGGACTGTTAAGTTGCTTAAGAATCCTCATTTCATGGCAAAACCAGCAATCATTGAGTTGAATAGAAGTATCATTCAGGTCTGTTTCTCCCAAATGCTCATTAATTTTCTGTTTGATTTGTTTCTCCATTAGGCGTCTTTTGCTGATATGTGTAGACGTCTTACGAATAATACCGAGCATACATTGGAAGAAAAGTATTCTGGCGTATTGGTGTTAGCTTAATAATTACCAAACGATAGTTCTACTTTAAGAACCAATGCATTATCATGTAAAGCCTTCCATTAGTTCCTCGAGTTTTAAAAATTATTATGCCTGAGCATTTCTATTCAACACTAGGAAATTAATAACCCCATACTGGAAATAGAAGGATGGTGTCTTCTGATTCTGTCCTGCTATGCATTATTTGGATAATGCATCTTGCTATATAAGCACTCCTTACTATAAAATCAATATAGTAAAGTAGAGTCATTTCTATTCAACACTAGGAAATTATTATGCCTGAGCATTTTATAGTATGCGTTTCTAACATATAGCAGAGTGCCTTACTATAAAATCAATATGAATTTAGTTTATTCTCAAACTGTTTCAGGCTGGTGGTGCTGCAACACATAGTGCTTTATCTGCTGCAATAACTAGCATTCAGGAAGCACTCAAGAACAGTGATTGGGCAACACGCAAAGCTGCCTCTTCAGCATTAAGGGATATTGCTTCTTGTGGTGGAGTGTGCCTAGGTTCTTTTAGGTCTTCATGCATTGGCAGTTTAGAATCATGTCGTTTCGACAAGGTTAGCTGTGTCATTCAATAATTCACTACTCCATGAGCTTCAATTTGCTAATGCTTAAGTTGGGTTTTCATATTCTTCTCTCTCTTTATGTAGGTGAAACCGGTTAGAGACACAGCTCTGCAGGCCTTGCATCTCTGGAAAAATCTTCTAGGGTCTGCTACTCATGAACCTTCAGAAGCTGGATCTTCTGTCAAAGGTTAGTTCAAAAGTGCCATGGTCTTTTATGTGCTAGCAACAACCAGATACAGGGTCGCTGCTGTATCTATTGCTTTTGTTACTTGATCTCATGCTAGCTTTACATTTTCTGTTGGGAAAATTTTGAACGATGTTCTTCCTTTTACATTGTTGACATGGGACTTGAAATGACTTGCACACTTATCATTCTCTATGGATTTAGTGATGTTTTCTGGAGTCAACTTCTACAAGAACCTAATACCTTTAGCACATACAGTTCATTATAATTAGTTCATAAACCCTGGTATTTCTATAAATTGGATAATTAGAGATGAAGTTACACCATTTTAATGAGGTTTCTGTATATTTTAAATTAATCTAATGTCAAACCTAGTATGCTAATTTTATGTTCATTGATGTTTACAATAAATAATTGTTTCTAATTTAAGATTTTTAATGGAAAATGACTTTTTGGTTTAATTGTTGATCGACCTAGACAGTGGTTCTAACACTGAAGAGAGTTTAATTGTTGATGACATAGTACAGGCTGTCCTTGTATCATATTGTTTTCCTTGATGAGTCAGTTTTTGTAATTGGGACTTAAATGTTTTTTATGTTTATACCAAGCACTAACATATCTTACTCCTGAGCAATAATGTTGAGCTTCACTGATACGAGGAGTACCAACGACTAGAAATCTAATATAGGCCTGTGAGTACTGAGAAATTAGAAGATTGTAGTTAACTCCACGGACCTAGATGCAAAAGGCAGAAAAGGTAAAAAGACAAAACACAACTGCATATTGTCCAGATTTCATTAAGATAAATCCATCAGAGAATTTTACACAATTGCTCAATTTCTGTTGTCTGATGCAACCGTGTGCCTATTGTCTGTTTCATCATTGTTGGTGTCACAGGCTTTGGTATATTTGTATGTAACACTCGTTCACTCATGCAGAAACTGCATATAGAGATGACTATTGCGATGTCACTAGCACTGGTGACCTGACACTGAAGAAATTTGGTGGTGACTTGTCCAAGAGAAGGGTTCTATCTTTGAGAAATCCACTCAGAAATCAGGTTGAAAAACCTCAGAATTCTGAAACAAATGATTGGCAAATACAAATTGCAGTTCCAAAAAGTCGTACAATTTCTGTGGCAGACATTCAGAATGAAGAATCCGAGGGTAGCTCGGTTACCAAGAGATGTGAAATCAGCAATGCTGACACGAGGAGTGACAAAGATAATGGTTATGTAGATGACAAACAGGAATCATCTTCTGTTTCTGATCTTTTCTCTGAAAGCATCAAGTCAAAGATTGTCACAGCCCATTGTGATGTTCTTGATGACATCAGTTTGGTGAAATCAACCGGAACTAGTAAGCGGTTTGCTGCTGAAGAAGTTAGTATAGAAGAGCAAAGATATGTTGCTAACATGCGCGATCGCAGGAGCTTGGATTCCACTGTTACTGAATCAAGTTCTCAAATAATGCATGGCTGTTGTTCACAAACAGAAAAAGAATTAGTGTTGATTCGGAAGCAGCTTTTAGAGATTGAAAGTAAGCAGTCAAATTTGATGGATTTGTTAAAGGTAAGGTTGATTCTTCATCATAGCTGACTTATTAGATACAAACTGGACTTGTGAGTTTTAGCAACTGGTGCTCCACCTTGCTTTTCTGACCTTTTTAAGAGGAGCTCTAAGTTTTCAACAGCAAAGAAAACTCCTTTTTACAGACCAGTATTTGTGTAAGATATGAACTTGTTACAAGAAAGTAAGCATATGGCACGTGGTATCCCTAAAATTTGAGGCAAGAGACTTAGATCTTGAAATCTGTTTACTAATATTAAATTGATTACACCTGTTAATAAAACAGTTGGCCTTCAAAAGACAAGTTGTAGTCCTGTATTTTTGTATTTTCCCCATTTTTTCTATCTAATGACCAATTTTTTTTTTTTTTTTAAATAGGTTTACATGATTTTTTATTTCAGGTATTTTGATATTCTATTATGCTCTGATAAACAGTTCTGTATTTTTAGGTGTTCACAAACAACGTAATGGATAGCATGTCAGCAGTACAGTTGAAGGTGTCGAGTCTTGAACAAGTGGTTGATAAAATGGCACAAGAACTTGTTCATGGTGGAAGATATTCAGATGCATTAGCAACAAAACTTTTGAAAAGAAGTCCTAGCATAGCTTCTCCTAGACTTTCTACATGCACTCCAAGGTCATCCGTGGATATACGCAATAGACAGCCTGCATTACTTCAAACCAAAAATACAGAAGTTTGGGAGGACAAAACATGTACTAGGACCAGACCAAGCAACCTTAGTAAACAAGCCATGGACATGTGGATCGATACCACTCCTAAGCTAAGCAGAAATTCTGTTGGGAAGGGCACACTGACAATCTCTGGTCCAAAAATTCATGGTGACCAACCAAGAAGTGACAATGTCTTTGCTCCGATGCCTACTATTGCTCGGCTAAATAAACCAGAAACCAACAATAGCTCGTGGAATGCTGTGAAAAGTTATTTGTCTGGTGGGGATCTAGACTTGGCATATATGGAAGCTATACGTTCATGTAATGAACTTGTTTTGTTTGAGCTTCTGGATAGAACGGGCCCTGTTCTTGAAAATTTATCACAAAAGATTGCAAGTGACCTTTTAAGCATTTTGGCATCATACTTCTTGGAGCAAAGATTTGTGAACTCTATAATACCTTGGTTGCAGCAGGCAAGTTATTTCTGGTCATCCACATTTTTTACTTCAGAAAAAAAAGAAAAAGATCCTCTTCCACTTTGCTTGTCTATTTCTTAGATTTAATCCTGAAAATTAATATTCTTGTATCATATAGTTTCACTAATCCAGTATCTGTGGTGTCTAAAGATTTTAAGTAGTCATTCTAAAAACTTATCTGGGAGGCTGTTATGGTAATTCGTATTAGCATTTAACAATATGCGGTATTTCTACTGAGCAATGTGCGTTACTTTCGGTAGTCATTTACCAAGCGACCTAGAAAACGTAGATACCAAGGGGAATTATTTGATGGCTATTGACATCTTTTGCTTGTATCAAGCTTGTTTTTTTTTTTTTTTTTTTTTTTTCATTTGACTCAAAATTATCTGAGAGAATTTATAGAGAGATAACAGTAGTAACCAATAACCAATGTCTTTATTTTTAGATCTTGCATTTCTTCATTCATGCTTTTACATGAATGGTTCCCAAGATCTCTCAAGCAAACTATTACCTCTTTCCTTCTCTCAGTTGGTGGACCTGGCTACAATCCACGGTTCAAATTATGTGATCGTCTCTGCAAAAACAAGGCGAGAGTTCTTGTCTGCTATTCAGGAAGCTGTGAAAGCAGAAGTTTTTGATCCTGCAGCAAGAAGATTTTATAGTGAACTTGGAAAGACACTGCGCCATATATGGGGTGAGATATCCTTGCATGCTTGAAATGTGGTTGATGTCTATCTTGTACTTGAATTATAAGCTGGTTGTAACAAAATAATGTTTGTGTGGTGACTGCCTCAATTGATTTAGAAATGAATGACGTTAAAATCCCAAGTTAGTCTTATGAAGCTTCCTAAAATTTGCTTTTTCATGAATGGCTATAAACATTGAGAAAGTGAACCATATCTATTATTCTGCAATTGATTCTTACTTGTCTGATGATAAAAGTGTTTGGATATAGAACCAATGCCCTTGGATTTATATATGATTTTCCGACTCTCATGTCAAAAAGGTGGTCAAAAAAGGTCTCATATCTCATTTCTTCTGTTTCTACAGGAAATGGGTGCACCTAGTTAGCTTAAGGAAGCGTATTGTTGATATGAAGCTGGGGATATGCTGATATTACGATGTCCCAATGCATGATGTCCAGTTAAGTTTATGTACAAGCCAAAAATGAAATTCTATATCTACTTTGTCTCTGAAGTCTTCCAATATGCTAAAGTGGAATTTCAGTTATGTAGTTGTAAGAAGTTTGAAGGTGTAATCTGAAAGTTTAGCCATAATTTTGCCTTCCAGTTGTTTTCCTCTCCTTTTTCTTCCTCTTCATTTCCCTCCGAGTTTTCTTTGTCATGTTTAGCCCTCATTTCAGATTCCACGTATTATAATTCTCGTCATAGTTTTGCTTGGCACGATACATGATCAGTGTATTTTACATTATTCATCTATCTGGCTCTACAAAATCTATCTACAAGTGCTGAATATGTAAAAGAGTAAGAATTTCGGCCAAGTGCCCTGAGAATCTCCAAGCTTGAAAGCATTGCCTTGTACAGCAGTTGGCAGGTGACCAAGTGCAAGTTCATCACAGAAATGGTACCACACCTGCCCAGCGACTTCAGTCAGCTTAAGCATTAATGGTACAATATTTGCACTTTGATGCCATGGAAATGTGGAATCTATGCTGCAAAATATTATAGGGGAAAATTTTATGCAGTCATTGAACTTTTAGTAAAATTTCACTTGGGTCGCATGCCTCAATTAGGTCACTGAATTGATGCTTTCCTTTCCCTTGTAAATCTGTGTACACCAGATTGTCTTTTATTTTACTGTTCTATTCGTTAAAAAAAAAAAAAAAAATTAATAGTATTTTTTTAAAAGGAATAATAGTGGGCCTCAAAAAATGTGCGGGGATTATATGTAGCTTATTCATAAAGGAAATTGATTGGAAATACAATTACTTCAACTCATTAACCATATTCTAAGCAAAAGGTTTTACTTATTATATAGCTTATTCATGAGCATGCACTTACGCATATTCACACACACCACAAAGCACATTGTGACATTATTTACTATTGTAATATCTATAGAATGGGACGCAGACATCAGCTTTAATGGCGATAGAGGCGAACAGGCAATCCTTTTGCTGGCATAGGCATTGGATCCACAACAATCTTCTCATCTGGTATAGTCTTTTCCCATTTGAACATTCTCGCGACGTTGTACATAAAAGCAAGTATTTCGAGTCAAGCATATTCTTTTCCAGGACACAACCTTGGCCCTCCACCAAATGGGGACGTATGTATAAGGAATTGAGCCCTTGTCTTCGATCTTCGATGGATCAAACTTTTCGGGTTCGGAAAAGTACTCTGGGTTCTTATGCGTGGTGTTTGCATTCCAGTACAACTACATGCACAATATCATATAAAGGTCATCACAGGGACAGGGAGTGGGGGATTTGGAGATGTTGAAAAAATATTTAAAGTTGGGCTAATATTAAAAAAAAATATTATAACTTTTTACGTAAAATATCCATCCTTTCAGGATGTATGAAAATATGACACTGCATATTCACCTCTTCATGCTACTTTTTCAAATATAGTTACATGTCACCTGTCATATTCGTATCCGTGCTTTATAGGTTGCGGATATACCTTCCATCCTTTCGGGATGAAGAAGCCGGAGTACGTAAAGTCGGTAACAGCCTCTCGAAAACTTCCTTGAAGTGGAGGAGCGAGCCTCAATACTTCACTAGCCACGTTCCACGAAAACTTCATCTTCTGTATAATCATCCCAATTTAAGAGCTCTCCTGGTCGTTTCCCCTCTGCAATCCCCCTTTGCTCTGTAAATACGATATAAAGACTAAATTCGAATAAATAAATGTAACCACTCTTTAGAAGCTCGAGAATTTAGTTTCATCGGAAATATGCACACAACAGGTCTAATTTGATGAAATATGAATCAAGATCGAGCGAGAAGCATGGTGAGGCTAAACGTAAATAAATGTGTTCATTTTCAAATAGCTCAAAGTTTTGGACGAGGTGGTTAATCAAATCTTGAAAACATGAAAATTACCTTTTACTACACCATTGTAAATTCCTGGAAGCTTAGCAAGATATTTCATGATGAAAGTAATTAGTAATAGCAACACTTGAAGTGTCATGGCCACCAATGAGCAAACCAATTATCTTGTCAGCAATATTCAAATCGGTCATGAACTGACCATTTTAATCTGAGGTAGTTAGCATATGGGATAAAATCAGTCATGAACTGACCATTTTTCTTTGCCTGATTATTTCCAGCTCCGCTCTGATCAAATTTGCAGCTTTAATTGAACGATTAAAAGGAGTACCAGGTATTATTATCGGTATGGATAAAACTCCAGCAACCAAAACATGAAATGGCTTCTCAAATTTTGCAATATGTTTTGGATCATCAATGCTCAAGAACAATTTACATGCCACTGCAAAAGTATACTGTTTTGTTAGTGGTAAAACAGTGATTTCTCTGTTCAAATTAATTTGGAGATGTTCTCGAGCAATGGAGTCCATACTTCCCACATATTTCTTCAATGCATCAGGTTTTAAAAAACCAGGCAGGAGGTTACGCATTTTAAGTGATTCTTCTTTGACTGAGGTTTGTAGAGTAGTAGGAAAAATTTTCTCAACATTTCTTGGCCACCAGGAAGTTACAAGCTCATTTTCATTAGTAAATAAGAACTTATTTCCAGCAGGTCCACATAGAACTGCTGTTTTTTTCACCAAGTAACGAAGTTTTGAATATATCAGGTGAAAATTTATTCATTCTCTTTTCAAAAAAAATTTCCGGGGTTCCTTTCCTGCCCATCGACAGAAATTCCAGGGTTTCTCCGACGACAGGCCAGCCAATTTTCCCTGGAGGGATTTTTGAATAGCCATTGGTGATTATTTTAGGTTTAGAGAAAAGTATTTTTTGAGAGAGAGTTACTAGAAGATGAAGAATAGAAAGTAGAAAGAGTTCCATGTCACTGCATTGATCGATTGATTCTGATACTAATTGTGGGATTCCTTAATATAGATCAAGAAATGCTTATAACATTAATTGTGGGTATATCATAACAACTCGAATATTAGTTTATGCATTGTAGAGAAAATAAAAAGAAAAAGTAAAATGGATGGTGCATTTGCACCCGTCACTACTTAAAATAAAAAGTAAAATTTCAGGTTGAATCAAATATTTTAGTTATTGGTATCAAAATCGAGAATCGGTCCGAAATTACCCAATTCTCGATTTTAATACTCAAAACTAATTTGAGTAGAATCAAACTGGATCGATTAGATTCAATGATTCCGGTAAATTTAACATAACTCTCTTTGAACTCTGTATCAGATAAACAACTAGTGTTCGGTTCGGTAAGTTATCATATTTCTACGTGAAGCTAATAATCTCACAATCACATGCCCTCGCGCGCTTCCACAAGTTGCTTTATCTTTTCTCTAGCTTTTCCAATCTCCTCGACCGACTGTATCTCTTGTTGGGAAATTTACACCAATTCCTTTTCTTTCTATTAACCCGCAGAACTTTTTGTTGTTTAGAAGATTATTGGCAAACAAGAAAAATAAATAATATAACGCACAAATTTAAACGGACCGTCAAAACTTTTCACTATATGAAAATTGTTACAACCATATAGAATTTATCACTCACCAAACCAATCCCAAAATAAATCAAAGAAAAAAACAACGACAGGCAGCCCCCTCTTTTTCTTGTCTGCCCGCTTGTGTCTACATATATATTCAGCAAAGAAATTACCAGCCTGAGAAGAAAGAACTACAACCTTTGTCTGCCAACATGTATGTGTATATATTAAACTATAGCCACCAATGTTGACTCCAAGAAAGAATGACTTCTTATCTACTATTTTCCTTTGCTTCTAAACGCACCACACAGCCGCCACTTTTCTTT
>CAIGRF010149827.1:24004-42687 GCA_903798235.1 Fraxinus ornus
AGAGAGAGAGAGAGAGAGGGGGGGGGAGATTGAAAAATTATGGTTAGATTTTTATATAATACCTGATTTTTGAATTGTAATCTTTAAATCTCTGGAACTATGTAATTTCCTCTAATCCATTATGTACAAATGGATTAATCATTTTTTTAATTCTCATTCTTCTACTCATTTTCAACCACACATTCTTTAATAAAATAATATTTTTCATCACATCAATAACTTTTCTTTCTTTTTCAACCACATATTCTCCATCACATCAAACAAAAAAATACGTTCTTGTAGAAATAATGTGCACCAAACAGGGGCTAATTATTTAAAATAAAAGCGATTCAGATGAGCTTGTCTACGCATCCATCTATTTTACACACATCTAACTTTGCCAAATGACTGGAGCATTCGATAGAAAAGAGAGACACATAAGAATAAGGGTTTATGAAATAGATACAAAAACTATATGTGATACGATACAATATGGAGAAGATTTCATGAAAAAAGTAAGATCGAGGTGAAAATAAGTAATTTTTCGAGGAGATTATTATTATTATTATTATTGTGGGGGGTGGGGGGTTATTCTTGATAATTTTCTTAAATTCAATTAGATTAAGATTTTAATTCCATTTAGAATTACTGGTTACCTTTAATTCTTATCGTTGTCTAAAGTCAGTCGTTATCTAGGAATTTAGTTATTATTCATATTCTATTATGCTTAAATATGAATAATTATTCTATCTTTCTTGGTATATATTTGATATTTCTAAATAATCTTGAGGGATTGCTCAATTGGTCAGACTTCGGGTTTGCTCCCCGATGGTTACCATTCGAGTCCCCTCAGAGTCACTGAGGTTAGTACCGACTGTAAACTTCAGGCCCCGTGAGATTAGTTGAGGTACGCGCAAGCTGGCCTAGACATCCACGATTATCAAAAAAAAAAAAAAAAATCGATATTTCTAATCAACAAGTTTGAGTGTTTGTGAGATTTTATTATTTCCTATAAGCTTTCGCATCGTTAATACATAACATGCTATACAAATTCATGATGTATCAACATTTTTGGTAAAGTAATTATTCACATCAATAATTTCAATGGAGCGTGTGTTTGTTAAAGCTACTTTTTAAATTTAGACAATTATGTCAAAGTAAGAAAAGTGTAAGGCGTGAGATTGTTAATTATTCCTCTTCATGGGCTTAACCAAAATGTTAGTTTTGGTTGTATCAATCTCAATGAAAGAAAATGAAAGGCTGAAAAAAATTAAAGCAAGAAAATGAAAGGTTGAAAAAACCCTCTTATGTTTGGATAGAATTAGAGGAATCCTTTGAGAATATCCGCAGGATAAATATACTAATTTCAAGTTTGATTATGTACTCAAAAATTAAGTACAATAATTTTTTTTTTTTAGTGGTTGTCATCCTTTTTTGTGTGCTGGCTTTGATTGTGCATCAAGCTATGTATTCTTAAAAGTTTACCTATAATTTTAAATCTTCAATAATCAAATCAGTCTATAGATGGTGTTTGGTCGAGATTAAAATTAGATTTTTAGTAGATTGTGATAAAAGTTTTTGAAATGAGTGATTCAAAATCTGTGGGACCCATGAAAAATGTGGTTAATATTGATTGTTTGACTTTGACTTAGATTAAAATCTGATTTTAATCCGAAACACCACGATTAAAATTAGATTTTGATAAAAGTTGATAAAAAGTGTGGTTAAAAAGTTGTATGACCAATAAAATATGTGATTAACATTGATTATTTAATTTTATTTTAAATTAAAATTTGATTTTTAATGAACACATTTCACTTTCATCAAGATTGGTTGGTATATACACCTTTCTACAATACTTTGAACGTTTGGAGTCGTAGATATTTTTAATAGATTTTTGTGCATAGTAAGCCGTCAAGGAAAAGTATAGCCTAACTTTCGCTTTTATTAAAGTGGTTTCGTATGCCTTTTTTATTTAAGAATTTATCCACCATTTGTCAACACATGTTTAGTCGAACTTAAAATCCAGATTTTAATCAAAATAAATAATTAATTTTCATCACATATTTCATGAAATCCACAACTTTCGACCACACATTTTATCAACTTCTAAAAAAGATCCACAAAAAATCCAATTTTAATGCACTCAACCTCAACAATTAAAAACTTTAGGGACCAACACTTCTTAATGGTAAAGCACACATAATTATAACCAAAATAGAATCCAACTTTAGAAGTTGATAAGAGGCAAACATCCAAATTTGTAGTTATTTTGGACAATTACAATACAAAAAAAAAAAGTACCAAAAATTTAGGAGGCGCAACCAAATTGGGAAATAATAAAGTCGACTTCGCAAATCATGGGACTTTGCATCTCCCAATCGAAAGTCCATTACACGTTTTAAACTAACCTAAGAAATGAGATAATAAATTACTGGAATTAAAGATCGTAAAACCTCGATGAATCAAAATCGCTTTAGAGAAGATCAGCAACATTAGCGGGCAGTTCCTCAACTATAACGTTATAGAACTTCTGTATGTCAAAAAGCATGCGCTCATCATCTTTGGTAACAAAGTTTATAGCAACACCCTTCCTTCCAAATCGTCCACTACGTCCAATACGATGGAGGTAGTTCTCCGGTTGAGTTGGAAGATCATAGTTGATCACAAGAGAGACTTGTTGGACATCAATACCACGGGCCAAGAGATCAGTGGTGATGAGAACACGTGAAGAACCAGATCTGAATTCCCGCATAATGATATCTCTGGTGTTCTGGTCCATGTCTCCATGGGTGGCAGAGACAGTATGATCACGGCTTCGCATTTTGTCGGTGAGCCAGTCAACCTTACGCCTGGTATTAACAAAGATGACACTCTGTGTGATGGCCAAGGTCTCATAAAGATCACACAGGGTTTCGAGCTTCCATTCCTCCTTTTCAACATTAACATGGAATTGCTTGATACCCTCGAGGGTCAGCTCATCACGTTTCACAAGAATCCGCACAGGCTTGTTCATAAACTTTCGAGTGATTTCAAGAGCCTCTGGAGGCATTGTCGCAGAGAATACACCAACTTGAATCTTAGGTGGCAGAAGCTGAAAGATATCATATATCTGAAAGGAACAGAAGCTGTAATTAGTAACGTGATAATGCATATGACAGAACATAGCTGAAATCAATTATAAGGTAAGCTGCAGCTAATAACATTATTCAGAGCACAGCAATGACAAGATAATAATATACACAAACAAAACTGACATATTACATAGATTCCTCAGTTAAGAGCTTATATTAAGCAAATAGTGAACATCTGGCCTTCAAACACACCAATGCATAATAACCACGTGTAAAAACAATGAAAACAAGCTGAAAAAATACACCAAACACAAATATAAAGCAAAAAAACTCGTATCAACTGCCACCAACATAAAAATGACACAAATAAAAAACAAAAGAAAACATACCTGATCCTTAAACCCTCTTGAAAGCATTTCATCCGCTTCATCCAGCACAAACATTTTAATGTAATCAGGGCGAAGAGACTGCCTTCGCAACATGTCGAACACACGACCAGGGGTACCAACCACAACATGAACCCCACTGGAAAGAATACGCTGATCTTCACGGACACTGGTTCCTCCCACACAGGCATGAACCTTTACACCAAGATAATCACCTAGCGCTCGCATGACCTTCTCAATTTGCTGTGCAAGCTCACGGGTTGGTGCAAGAACCAACGCCTGGCATTCAACAGTTCCATAGTCTAGCTGCTGGAGAATTCCAGAGCAAAAGGTTGCAGTTTTGCCAGTTCCAGATTGTGCCTGTTGAATCACATCAAGTCCCTTGCAGAAGGGAACAATCCCCCTTTGCTGAATTGCAGAGGGCTTCTCAAAACCTTCAACATAATACAGAGAAAACCTTAAGCTGCACTAATTTCCAAATAGAAAGAATAAGGCCCTCTTTGGTTTTGCTAAAAATCAGATTTTTAGTAGATTTTGACAAAGTAGATGTGGGGTTGAAAAGTTTATAAAAGTTGTGGGTACCATGAAATGTGTGATTAAAATTAATTATTGACTTCGACTTAGATTTTTATCAACTTTTAAGCTAAACCAAACAAAGGGTAAAGGAAAATAAAAAATAACAAAGCATAAAACTGAAAGCAAGTAAATTACAAATGCACATATTTACACTCATATGTCATCAAATTAAATACACAGATTAAAAATAGGAAAAAATTCTTGGTTTGTAGCTTATAAAGCTAAAGATTTAAAAGACAAAAAAATGAGATACTTAATAAAGTAGACATGACATAGAAAATGAACTCGAGAGACGTATTCTCAAAATAGAACATTTTTTTCTAGTTATTGAGGAGAAGTGAAAATATATAATGTGCAGAAAAATATTCAGTACAACATAAAACAATTGTTTCAATCTACCATAAGCATAGATGCCCCTAAGAAGATTCTCTTGCAAACCCATAGCATCGAAGCTTTCATAAACCTCATCATAACTTGTGAAGAATTCCTCACCGCCATCGGTTCCAAGTCTGCAACCATTAATTCAGAAAACCAGAAAAGTGTGCCATGATCACTCTCATGATTGAAAAATGGAATAAATAAATCCTAAGATCATAGGCTGGAAGATTAAATTAAAAAACATATCAAACCACTTTTTCCAAGCCTGGTACGCTGATAGTAGCAAAAAACTTACAACTCATTCATCTTGGTGTCAAATTGTCTTGCATCAAACTGAGAACCTTCAGATGTCATTCCAGCCATGACTGCTGAAAGTAAATGAAATAAGACCTCAATACAAGTAATTCATTTCACTAGCAGTTCGACACGAGATCGTCATATAATTAAAGTGAAACCCCTAGAAAGCATGCCAGGTAATAGAAAGCGTCTAACAAAAATAATGTATAGTAGAAAACCATCTCATAACTGACCTATGCAAACAATGGCAATTATTATATTGAACTGCCAAGATTGAAACTCACTTGGCATAATTGTGACATCATCCAATTTCACAGATAAAGATAAGACTGAGAAGCACGATTTCATGAAAACAAAATGCAAATAAGTTGAGAATTATGCAAACACCACAGGTATTATGGTTCCAGCTACCATAAGAGACAATGACAGCAAACCATTCATAATGCACTGGCAACATGTGCAGAACAGTAAGGATAGGTTAAAAAAGGAAGGTACTATCCCAACTTCCTGCTTCGAGATAGTTATTAGTGTTGTTACATGATTGGCCTTCAATAAATATGAACTACATACAAAAAACGTCTGACAGGCTAATTACAAATTCACTCAAACTGAAATTTCGTCTAGCATCATAAATTACATTCCTTGAACTGCATAAAAAGCACGCACACAAATATAAAAGTTCAAATCCACCTTAACACTTCCGATTCGCACACCCATTACAGCAAACTAAAAAGATACAGAAAACTGGAACACCACTATTGCTACGAGAACCCTAAACAACTACAAATCAAGTAAGACTTGAGAACACATTCTAAATCAATACGATACAAAGAAAACCCTTCAAATCCATATTTTTTTTATTCAAAATAATAAATAACTTTAAAAACGAATAGATCCATATAAACAAACTCAATAAATAAAAAGAATAAAACAGAACTCTTTCTTCTCAATAAATCCTCAAACAGTCAAGACGTCTCTTCATATATTCATTCAAATAAAAAAAAAACACGAGATTTGTGCATATAATTGCACATATGTTACCTGATCGCAACAAAAAAAGTGAACTTGAAGAGAGATCTGAACCACAAAGGATTCGCTTTTTTGAATTTTTCCAAAACTCCTCGGATCTACGCCGCGGAGTTGAGGAGTAGACTGTAAGGAGAGACTGGGAAACGATGTTCTACTAAAAATTTGCTGCAAGGCGAATCCTTTACTTTTAGGGTTCTTTAGTCGAATTTCCTTTTTTGTCCCTCTTATTTTAATTCCGTAGAAACCTGTATCGCGGGTATTGTGGAGCACACGATGTCGTTTTTCAAAATAGGAAAAGGAAAAAAAATTCTTATTTCACGTGCAAAGTATAAATCAATTCAAAACTGAGACAATAAATTTAAATTTTTAAATCTCAGGTGATAATTAAATAATTAAAAATATTTTATTAAATAAATACATTAAGGTCATAATTATACAATTAATTATTACAATTACATATTTATAGGTCATAACTTATTTATTGGTCACATATTATTTTTCGATCACAAATTAAAAATATTATAAGTCACAAATCACAATTTTTAAAGATTACAACTTATTGAACGGTCATAAATTTTCAAATTAGTTGGTCACAAATTATTTTTAATTCACAAATTATCGAATTTTTAAATCATAATTAAATAGTTGGTCACAAATTAATCAAATAGTTGGTCACATATCACCACCACCAACACTATCGCCGACATCACCACCAACATGGTCTGATAGCGCCACCTTACCAACACACCTCACCGCCAACAACACAGACACAACCTCAACAACCTTCAACCTCAACAACCTTCTACCACCACCGGCCATTTCACTTCCAGTGGTGAATTAGCTGCAGTGGTGCGAACTGAGTGCTACACATAGATTCGAGCATCAGGTTTGGACAAAATATTGTTCTGATCTAAGATCATTGGCCCAATTCTAACTTCAAATCTCAGATGTGGTACAAGAGCGCGGCATCGATTCACCATGTTGATCCTACTTTTAACCTCATCGGTGTCCCCTTCGTCGAAGAACCTATAGAGGTGTAGCCGCGTCAGCTCCTCCTATAAAGGCACTACCTCGCGCAGCGCGCAGAGGTGCGGCACTATAGTTGTGTGAGGCAACGTTGTGCCTCCAATGCCGCAATGTGATGGTGGTGTTGGGAAAATTGTTGATGGTTGTAGTGAAATGGGTTTGGGGAGGAGGAGGGAGAAGTGGTAGTGGAAGAGAAATTGGTTTATGGTATATGACGGGGATGAAGGAAATAATTTAGGGTTTGTAGTTGGGTTGAGGTGGATAAATTTTATAACTTAATTAATATCTGATTTTTAGTTAAATAAATATCACACCTCATTTTTGAATTGAAAAACTTAAAACACTGTTAATATGTAATTTCCTCATAGGAAAACTGTATGTGGACATGTATTTATGGGCCAGGAATGGGTCAATCAATGGGCTTGAACATGCATGTACAACATAGGCTTGGAATAAACCCTAATTCAGAAATTAGGGTCTAGCTCTTCAACCCTTTCAAGTAGCTCTTCAACCTTTTCATGTAGCACAGTTGAATTCTCGAGTCACCCACGAGTCATCCCGGTTGGCTCGGCTCGGCTCGTTTGCACCACCAGTTAAATGATTAACTTTTTCGTCATTTCAAAATTTTTACTATAAAAAATTTAAAACCTAAATTTTGGTCAATTAGCCATGATTCTTACATAGTTGCTGGGTTTTATGTCATCGGTAAGTTAAGAGGGAGTTAAATTACACTTTAAAATAGCTTATTTTCGAATAGATGGAAAAATAAAATTCAAAAAAATTGCTTACTACACCAATTTCGAGAGTAACACATTTTAGAATAATTTAATATAGGATATGAAAGCATCAAATTCGACTACAAAATTCCATAACACAATAGAGAATCATTTTAAGTACATAATAATATGTAATAACGTTGTAGATATATAATCAAAATTAACGTGCGACGGAATGGATTTTGATCTCAAATGAAAGAAAATGGGTCAAAAAACAAAGTGGCCCAATCGAGTTTGGGCTGATTCTCATTTGTTTCATGGGCTTACCGAAAGGAATCCACCAACGAATTGGACTTATTGATTGATTCACTTTTCTTCTCGGAAAATTATGGAACATTTTGTTGAAATGACAAAATTGTACAATTAGCATAAATCAGGTCATAAAAATGAGACAATTTCTAAGAAATTTTGTTACATAAAAGATTTGGTTGGTGGACTAATCGATCATCGATTTTTTGGACGGAAAGGTAACTCCATTGACTACACTGAGCTTGATTGAATACAATGGAACAAAAACAACTTTAGTGACTAAAATGAAATTTTCGACACACTTTTAGTACCCGTAATTGTCATTCGTGTACTTTATTCCCTAAAGTTACAATAAGTTCGAAATCGATCATACAAAATCTTGAGATCGTTCAATTTGATCTACTCCAAAAGATGCAATGAAATGAATATACAAATATTTGGGATATCATTATATGGCGATATTTAAAACTCCTTATAAGTACTTATAATGAACTATTGAAAGAAATTACTTATAAGTACTCCCAAATTGACTTAGGCCCTGGTTGATAGGGCAAGTTTTCCATGGAAGATGAATTTTTTTGTCATTTTCCACTTTTTAGAGTGTTTGATAAGAAAC
Source organism: Fraxinus ornus (assembly GCA_903798235.1). Lineage (NCBI taxonomy): Eukaryota > Viridiplantae > Streptophyta > Magnoliopsida > Lamiales > Oleaceae > Fraxinus > Fraxinus ornus. The sequence continues at coordinate 32,391 of CAIGRF010149827.1, forward strand.
ATTTTTCAGGTAATTGGTTTTCCACATTTTATTGGTTTGCCACATTTTTTTTTTTTTTTTAAGTAAATCAATTTTTTATAATTCATTATATTGCCTCATTCGTTAAAGTGAGATAATAATATATTTATTATTTTTTTTAAGAGTTAAATTATTCAAATATATTTGGTAAACAAATATTTTTATTATTTGTCATATTTCTTGGACAATCTCAATTGCCATATTTTATTACAACTAATGAAATTTCATGTAGGTTTCCATTAAAAATATTGAATTCTTAAAAAGAAAATAATAAAAAAATTAAACGGGACTGGACGAGACCCTTGATACTCGTACCTTCCTCGGGGCAGGGTTTCCCGCCTCGTCCCCGACATGAATACACTATTAAGAGGGTAATCCCCGTCCCGTTGAGGGTAGGGCCCACGGGTATTGGGCTTGATAGATTTTTTTTTTGTCATCTTTAATCATGCTATATTTACACCAAATTTAACGACTTTTTGACATCATGATCGTGTCTGGGCACGATTAAAAACTATGACAATTTTCATGTAAAACAAAGTCAAACGAATGATATTTGGTATGGTAATTTTTATTTATTTTTATTTTTGACAATTTGAACAAATTCTAGACCCAATGGTAAAAAAAAAAAAATTATCACTTTTATTGACAATTTTCATGCCAAATAAGTCAAACGAATGATATTCGGTATGGTAATTTTTTTTAGGCAATTGGAACAAATTCTAGATTCAATGGTAAAAAAATTATTACTTTACAATTTTCATGAAAAACAAAGCCAAACATACACCAAATTTTCAAGATTTTTCAGGTGGAAAATTATATCAATCAAATACAATTAATGACAATTTCCAGTGAAACAAATTCTAGACAATTCAATTCTCTGTAATTCATTTTCTTTCCACCTTCGCAATCAAACGAACTCTAATTAATGTTTGAAAACTAATTTTTACAAGAATTACCTCTTCTGAATTTTTTTTTAGAGAAAGTTACATTGAACAATTCCTCTAATAGTTCTTACAACTAAAAGAAACACTTTTAAAAAATTAAATACACAAGTTCAAAAGTAACGTCAAACAGACCTTGGTAAAACACCTAACAACTTTTTAATTCTCACCCTTTTTGTTTATTAAAGCTTCGCTAAACCATGTGTGACTTAACATGAATTCATGAGATAATGTCTTTAGTGATGTTTAGTCTCGTGAGGTACCCTTCTTGTCATCGTAGTGGTGAGAGGTCATGTGATGGTGGTTCCACAAGTGAGAATTTTGAAACCTCCACGACCAACTCTCTTAGTATCATAACATGGTAAATGATTTTGATAAAGATTTTCCGAGAAGTGATTCTAATAAGGTGCATATATCCACGACATGTCATCATTAGATCAGCAACCCATTAATTAATTATAATAAGAACGTTGAAAAAGATTCATCAAGTACTTAATCAACAACTTAATTAAGGATTGATTGGCTATTGATGCACCTACATCTCTTGCTAATTGCTCCCCTTTATCATGCAATCTTCACTATTCATTGATTCTGATCGTGCAAATCTCTCCAATAATGCGAACACGAGATTGCCTTGTTAAAAGGTAATTGATATATATATAAGTTTCAATCATCATTGGAATTCAAAATTCAAATTTTAGTTTTAACTATTGTTTCTTCAGTCGTTCTTCACATTCTTTCATTTTTTTTTTCTTTTTCTCTATTCAAATATCGAACTAAAAAGTATGGCCCCAGTGGAACTAAATATCATTACCCAAAAAGTATTAAAAAAATAACTTAAATAAAGTCGTATAAATCATCAAATTATGTCTCTTCTCATTTCGTAAAAAGTTACTAATAATTTATTTATTTTCTATCCCATCAAGTTCAAACTTTAATTTCAACCCCACATTCATAATTATTAACTATATATTATTCACACATTTCGTGGGAGTACAATACTATTCCTCCTAAAAAGTTATTGTTACTCCTCTGCCTTGATGCCATGTAAGTGCTCTCCGAGGCGATAGCCTATCTACCAAGGTGACGTGGGACATCCCTAGATAACTTGGTGCATGATCGACACTTTCTTTCTCCGAGGCAATTTTTGGATTCATAATGTTTAACGACATAAAATAGGTCTCCATGACCGAAGTGATAGAGGTCGACTCTCAGCCCTTTCTCTTGTCTATAAATAGTCACACTTATTGACATCCAAAGGTAATTTACTTTTAAGTAATCTCATTCTCTCTCAAAGTAAAAAACTTGACTACAAATTATATTCTTTTTTCTAAGTGTCAATATTGCCCTTTTTGTGGCTGACTTCACGGTTAGAACACTTGCAATCGTGATCTCTACCGCCTCTTGTGTTTGGAGAGGCTCCAATCTTGTGAGTCTAATGCGTGCATTTCAATTGCGTCAGGTTACATACGCTTGAAGAGAAGCGAAAATTGGATCTATTAAAGCGATGTTCCCAATCAGATCTGGAGGTCAATAATTACTAATAATTTTAGACGAACAAAGCATATATGTGAAGGGTAAATTTCTACATCGTTTAGATATGAAAATAATGATTGATATACAAAGGTTTAAGCTATTCTTTTTGACAAGATTAACATTTTAATATAGAACATTCAAATTCAATATTATATCGATCATAGTCTAAAAATCTTTAACCAACAATTCGATTCATATAATTAAACATAAACAAGTGGTCTGATTTCTCAAGATTAATGATTTGAAATGTGTCAACTTCTTGTTGGGCACGTTAAGGGTAAAAACCTACCTAGGTTGCACGTTAAAACAATAATTCACACCCCTTAAATATGAAAACGATAATCAATATGTAAACAACTTGTCTATTTCAAGATTGAACCACCTCAACCTCAAGGTATCAACTTCTGTCCTTCTTCGGCCTAACAATAGTGTTGGTTATTGAAACATCCTAGTAATTAATTTTTTAATAAATTAGAGCTTCATCTCAATAATCTATTTGTAAATGACGAAAGAAAGTATGCTTGAACCAACCAATTGTAATGATGATTTGATCACTTTACACTTGGTATCACATCCAAAACCACTTATTATGGAATGTGGTATCCCGCAAACTACGCCTTTGTTGTGATTGTTTCGAACATTTTCAATTATTTGTCACATTATTGTTGGTTCGAATAATGTAAAGCATATTTACTTTAAGATGACACTTTGGTGCATTAGGGGATCTACACTTGGGTGCATGTCATCTAGACGCCGTTGCGTTTCTAATAATTGATCATTGTGTTCAGACTTTAAGTCTTATCTAGGGTTAGGTCGACATCTAGTCGACATGGGATTTTGGTTCATTTGACTTATGTCAAAATTCATCATCTTGATCTCCTCAAACAATATAATATTCTAAATCAAGAAGGATCACATACTCCGTCAAGACAGCTACCACTGAATCATGGGCTACTATTGTACGAGAAGACAACCACGTTGGGAATTAGTTACGGATTTTTCAAAATTACGATTAAACTCGGGAACTGCTACATCTATTTAGATTTTCTGCGCGTGTTTAGAAGTTTATTTTGCGTATTCACATGATTCTAATAAAATTCGAGACTCGGGATGTTTATCTTAAAAACTTGACAAGAAAAACTTGAGACTATCCCTCGCGATTATTTGTAAGATTTTCAACGATTCATGACATGATTATTGGTTTAATTAATGTAAAGCATATTTACTTTATGCTGCTTTGGTGCTTTAGAGGATCTACGCGTGGGAGCATGACATTGAGTCCCTGGTGAATTTCTATTGGCTGGTGATCGTCGTGATCAACATCGCTTTTCCTTTATTTCTTTATCTTTTGATAAAGAGAATTAAGGTGGCCTGCATGCCATTATGATTTATAGTTATGTATAAATAAATATTTTTGTTTGAGCCCTTGGATTTGACTTCCAATATCTTTATGAATTAATTGTTTTTTGTTAAATATTCCAAATGATTTTGTGGGAGAAAAGTTATGATGTCCAATACCACAAGAATAATTAAAAGAACAAAGATAATCTTTGAGACCGCTAGAAATTTATGTTAAATATTGTTTTATATTAAACTTGTATTATTCTCAAACGAATCTTTAAATTGTCTCTCACTTAACGAGTGGTATCACATACTATTTTGGGATAATCTTGAGAGATGTAGTGGAAGTCGAATCACAAGTTAAAGTTTCTACAATAATGTCAGCTCTTTGATGAGCTACATTAACCTCATGTTAATGCAGCACACAAGTTTGTCGTATATAAGTACGTGAGTCACATAATTAACGAGAATTTTTAGATAGTGTGAGATCGAGACCTCCATAAGTTCCAAGCCATACTTTTAATCATAAATGCGTCCCTTCTAACTAATTAAAATTTTAGCTGAGAATATGGTTCGATATATTACCAAAGCAAGCAAACGTGTTGACGATCACATGTCAACCATCTACAAAAATGTTACGAGGTCTTGACAAAAAAATTTATTTCTTGCTTAATTAAAATTTATTTTCTTTATTTTAGTCAGAAAATATATAAAATTTTAACTTTATATTCGTGGGCTCGAAATTCACTTAAATCCAAAGATTTGGCATGGAATTTTAAAAAGTTTGATATTTTATATTTACATGCTCGAAATCTATTAAAATCAATTAAAATATTTTCAATTAATGAAATCTTTAGAAATTCAAATAATAAATTTAGATATTTTATGAGTTGAAAGTACCTAATTTATATAATAAATTTTAATAATCATTAAAACCTGATATGGAGACACCCTTCATTTAAACTTACATCATTTGGTAACATTCTCCTCCATTGGAATTATTCCTAATTGAATTTGTTATGGTAACTGAAAGGTAGTCCAAATCTAAAATATGGAAAGTTTCCATATTGAAGGGGGAGGGAGAAAGGGAAGAATGTGGTGCTTAATTATTGATTATAAATAAATTTAGTATATATTCTTTGCAAACTGCATTAGTTCATAATCGTAATCGCCGTACGTGACATATATGTGGTAGTGAGTAATTTAATACATTGTTTACTGCATGTATGATATGTCATGTAGATCAACTACGACAGTGATCGATTGTGAATAGCATTATTCAATAAATCGTATCAATATTATATGTATACGGATTTGATCTCCTAAGCACGGTGCTTAGTTTTATGCTAAGCACCGTACTTAGGTAGCGAAAAACTACCCACTAATGTAGTGTGCCACCTAAACACGATGTTTAGCAGAAAACTAAGCACCGTGCTTAGGAGATCATTACTCTATATGTATATATTCTTTAACATTCAAAAACATTACCACTTAATTAGAATCAATTAATGGGTCATTCACAAGTAAATTCATTAAATTAAAGACAAGATTAGATATATTCTTCACCATATTCTTAGTTAATAAATAAAACATGCTAAATGTCGTGTTGCAAAGATATTTTTCTCCTCTCTTTTATGTTGCACCATATATTCCAGTGCTTTTGAATATAATAAAATCCAAATGTATTGCTCTCTAATTGAGAAAATCTTGTTATACTCAAAAGTTTCTTTTATTTCAATTGGCTATGCGATCTTTTCTTCTAGCTTCGATAGAACAATAACCTTTTTTTCACACAAAAGTTTAGCAAAAGGTAATTGATTTTTTTTTTAAATTTTAATTTCTTAAGGATGAGAGATTTTGTTCAATTAATTTCCTTATTAACTTGTTATTTATTTCGGGTCTAGATCATGCGAGATTTTGTTTATAATTTCCTAACAATGCCTTGCCCAAATGAAGTCCCACATCATTGCTAGAAAAGATAGGGCGCTCTACCAAGGTGCACTTTTATGGCATATTAGGAGTTTTGGGTATCAGGATTTTTTTTAATGGCTTATCAGCACAAAACGTCTCTATGTTTGGCATGTAGTGTGCAAAACGTCCATACATTTCAATTTTTTGCATTTTCACCCATATTTCAACGTTTCATTGCGAAAAATATTTTTTTCACTTATTTTTAACGTAAAATGACAAATATACCCTTAAACAAAAAAGAAAAGAAAAGAAGAATAAAGAAAAAATTGCAATTTTACTCTTGAACTTCCTAAAAAATGCAAATGAAGAACCCGAAGTTGAAGTAGTAGTAGAGGAAGAAGAAGAAGAGCATCCAGGAAATGTGGAGGAGCCCAACTATGATGAAGTATCGACTGATCCAGTGAAGAATGGACAAGAAGATGTGGAATCAGTGAATTCAATGCCTTTTTTTAACTCAAGGCTGCCGATCTAGAGCCTAGTGAAAAGATCCTTGACGAAAAATGAGAGGTCTTTCTTCGAGGCGCTTGCAGTAGGGTGAGGAAGAACAATAGCAATGGATTGATGGAGAACCCCCGAACGAAGTAGAAGGTCGAGGTCCTGAATTTGCTTCGACAACCAACTAGAGGCCATGTCGAGGTTCGACTGCATAAGGAGCTTGCCGAGATTGAATGAAGGATTGCAACATTGATGGCAAAGGGTCTGTATACGATAAACAGTTGAGAGAATATTCGAAAGGAGAGAATGGAGCAAAGGGTTGTCGGACCAGTGCTGGAAATTCGAGATTTCGAAGAGGAGGGATTTTAAGGAGGCAAGATTTGTTCGGAGGATTTGCCACCGGGATGCAGAGGAGATTATGGAGAGAGTCGACGTGAGTAGTTGAGTCAGAAGCTGTATTATCTTGTCAAATGTTTTTGCCGGGGACGACGACGTTGACGGTGATTGCGGTGGTGGAGTGGTGATGGAATGCATCTTCGCTTTGATCTTTTCCAAGTTCGGTGAAATTGAGGAAGGGCCGATAAAGTTAGATAAGCAGACTGGAAAACCAAGAGGGTTCTGTTTGTTTGGTTGTAATTGAAAAGGGAATTGAAGGCCTTGTAATGGCAACAATATCCGACGATTTTGGTGGTCGGAAGTTGCCGGAAGAGGGAGAAAAAGAGAGTTTTTTTGTTTTTTGTTTTTTAATATTTTCATAAGTTTTGGACTCATTTGCATTTTTTTAAAAGTTTAGGAGTAAGATTGCAATTTATTATTTATTTTTCTTTTCTTTTCTTTTTTTTTTGTTTTAAGGGTATATTTGTCATTTTACGTTTAAAATATGTGAAAATGACTTTTTCCGCAATGAAACGTTGAATTAGGAGTGAAAATGTAAAAAATTGAAACGTATGGACGTTTTTTGCTAATAAGCCTTCTTTTAATTATCGATTATGAGCATTTATGATCGAACCGATTTTGAGTGATTTTAGCAAAGATTTTTAAAATAGTTTAACACATGATTGAGAGTTTATTATTTATCAATTATGAATTTTTTAAAAAGAATAAACATATATGTCCATTAGTGAGATTTTCAGTTTATAATTACTTGTATGAATTTTTTTTCACTCATAAGTGATATTTTACTTATAGATAATTTTTTTACATATAAGTTAATAATTAACTAAAAAAACTTAAATAAGGTTAAATATTCACTTAAAGTTTTAAGCTAGTATTTTTTTACTTGTAAGTAAACTTTACAATTATAAGTTAATTTTATACTTTTAAATAATTTTTATACATAAGTGAATTTTTTAGTTATAATTAGCTTTTTTATATTTAACAGGTGATTTTTTTATCTTATTAGTAGCATTTGTACTTTATAAACAAAATTTTACATAAAAGTGATTTTTATTTTATAAGTAGTTTTTTAATTATAGATTATTATTTTTCTTATAAATAATTTTTTTTAGTTAATATATTTTTATTTATAAGTTAGTTTTGAACAAACTATGTTGCTTCAAAATAATTATTTTATAGTGGATAAATTTTGAAGAGGATATGAGAAACGATCAAAATTGCCAATTTGATGGGTTGAGAGAACCGGATGAAATTACACTACATCGATTTTATATCAATTAAAATATTAACAAGCACCGATTTTTTCAACCCCTGATAGAAGGTGACACTCAAAATCGGTGAAAAAAAAAACCTTTCCAAGCAGGGTCTTAATATTTGGACAAATTTCAATCAAAAGTGCATAATCCCAAGATACGTTTAAATAAATTATTAGAGTTGGATGGTTGAGTTAGGAATTGCAAAAAAATTCGACAAACTCAATATCCGTGGGCACCATCTCGAATGGGGAGAGGATAACCCGCTTAATTGGGTATTCAGATGGGGGATGAGGCGGATAACTTTGCCTCGGGTTCGGGGTGGGGACGGGAAACGGGTGGCCCGCCCTCCCCTTTTTTTTTTTTTTTTAGAATTAAATATTTTAAATGAAAAATTTCACGAAATTTCATTGGTTCTAATAGAAAATGGAAATTAAAATTATCTAAAAAATTTGGCAAACAATAAAAGCCTTAGTTTATCAAATATATTTGAATAATTTAACTTTTAAAAATAAGTAAAGATTAAAAAAAATATTATTGTCTTAGTCTAGTGAATGAGGATAATAGAATGAATTATCAAAAACTTATAAAAAACTAAACAGGGCAAGGGCTTTTCCCCGCTTCGCCTGAAACAGGTAACGGGGCGGAAAATTGCCTAGCGGGGCATGGAGGTTCCTCCTATCCCGCCCCGCCCGTTGCCATGCCAACTGAAAATGGGCGGTCGAAGTCTTTCTGAAGCAGTAGCATTTCTCATCTGGGTCAGAACAAACTTTAGTCATTGATCTCGTCTTTCTACAAGAATGTGTATTAAGTTAGAACCCATTTGTGGTACAGCCACTTGCTATGAGTGGAAGGTTTAATGGAATGGTGAAATGTTGGCAAGATTGTAGTGGCCGTGAATTATTTGTGTTGGTGACGGCACGTGGTGGCTATGGATTTCGGGGTGGATTGGGGATAGGGGCGGACGCAGAACTTTAATGTTAGGTGGTACAATTGAATTTACAAAGAAATTGAGAGAAATTTTATAATCGAGAATTTACGTCCAAAAAAATCATACCACAAGTAATTTTGCATTCGAAAATTTACATGGGATATGACTTTTTCGGATGTAAAATTTCGAAATTTTTTTATGTCATATTCCATATAAGATTTCCTAATAAAATGATGAAAGTTACATTGAGAAATTTGTATCGCAAAAATAATAGATTTTAATGAAATAATTGAATTTTTTAAAAAAAGAAATGCGAGTTAGACATCTTTCTTTAAAACTCACGTTTTAACTATTTTCGATATCTGTTTGGACTATTCGATATGCCCATAATATAGTTCTCAAAATAAGATTTGANAAATATTTTATCGACTCAATTATTTATAACAAATCGAATCGGATTGTTATCGGATCGGATTGACCTATATCCATATTTGATCCATTTAGTTAACGGATTATCGGATTCGAATCTTAATCGGGTTATCGGACTGAGACCCTAAATCCATCTCCCATTAATTTCGTCGGATTCGGATCAAAATCCAATCCATTGACAGCCCTAACTCCGACCCTAACCCGTCCCGTTACCATCAATAGGTTGAGTCCAAGCTTTGGATATTTTTACAGCCAGTTAAATTGCACCTACTGCAAGAACCTATCAGTTGGAAGATATGGGTCAGAAGATTCAGAACACACTTCGGGGGAATCCTCTTGGATTCCAAACTATGCACAGACAGAAATAAAAGACAAGGACTAAGGAAGACTTCTCAGAAACAAAAATTGGCCATTCGACAGTAAAAAAGATTTAGAATTACAAGATGCCTTGATAACATCAACTTACTCATCAATTTATGAAGTATTTATGGCATGCCTGTTGTATTGGAAGAGATAATATTCAATCTAGGTATGGAAACAGGTTATTTTAACTTTTAAATGAAATAGTCAAATATTTAGACCTACCCTTTGTTCTTGCATTTTTCGCTGCATCGGTATTAGAGTACAAGAAATAATCAAAAGATGGATTCTGTTATTCAAGTGAGTCGAGATCAATTTCAAATGAATATATATATCTGATGTGGTCATTATTATGGAACTTCGAGCACGAGGATTTCGAGGAGTCCCCTCTTTCAATTATGGGACCCAAGTCCTCGAGCCTGTATAGTTCTCGAAATCCCTAGAGGATGGACCCTCCCGAATGTCTCCAAAATCACATCAGTAGTCCTTGGGTTATATGCTCGAGATTTTGCCTTAGTCAAATTCTCAAAGTGCTCCGCGATGGAGCGTTACTAGTCCTCACCCCGAAAGAACCCTAACCCTATCCAATTACTAATATTCAAGAAATCCTAGGACGATAAGGAGTCTATCTTGAAACATACTGTATGTAAGGTAACGTAAGATGAAACTTCTAGTTTTAATCCAAC
>CAIGRF010149939.1:0-16344 GCA_903798235.1 Fraxinus ornus
TTTTAAAACCTTTGACTGGAAAACACTAATTGATCGCCCATATATTCTATTACGTATATTAGGATTGGTGATGGGCATTTTTTGTAGGGGTAAAGTCGTAAAGATTGATATTTGAATATCTTATAGCGATTTCAAAATAAAGAAATATGAACATGTTGTACAATCTCTACGTAATAGTATTAAGCCCCCGTTTGTTTCTTATTTTTCATCCATAAAAATGAAAAATATGACCGTTATCCATCACACCAAGCCATCAATTTTGAATTTATATCTCGTGTGGCTCAATAGCGACTATATTTTTCATTCTCATTCTATAATAATGAGAATCAAACGGGTCCTAAAGTTGTAAGATTTTAAAAAATAATAATATTAAATAATTAATAGTACTATTCATGACTAATCTTTCCCATTAAGTTGTAGGCCCTTAGGAATAAGAAACTAAGAGCATTTTAAAGAGATTTTTTAAAAATAAGATACTTTACATTTTAAAGAAAATATGTAAAAATAAATTTTAAGAGACTTTCTCCTCTAATTTTTTAAAATAGATTTTTTATTTTCATTTTATAATAATTGTATCTAATAAACTGTATATTTCAATACTCTATTTCTTGAATTATTCAAATTAGATTTGAATTAATTGACCATGAATATAAATTGTTACGTTAAATAAAAGATGATGAAAAATCAATAAATATTTTTAAAAATAAATAAATAAAGAGAAACATAAAATATTGTTGAAACTGGTTCTTTATTTGTCAATAGATCGAATCATATAAAAGATTGTAAAAACATGTAAGTGGTAGTAATAGAATATAACAAGGTTACTTCATCCACAATACTCTAGGGACAGGACTGTGAGACAACTTTTTTTTTAAGAATATAACAAGGAAATAAATGAATATATTCAGGACCGCATTTAATACGCGCTAAATTCGCGCGTACGTTTCCTTCGTGTTTTACCGCAATGGTACAATATTTTGAGTCTTTGACAGGACGATTTGCTATTTGTTGATGAAATGAAACATGTGGTTCCGTCCAAAAAAAACCCAGGAAAAAGCCACAAAATTTTGAGCTAAATACAACGAGAACCAGCTAATCTTGATTCCAATTAATTAAATAATATTGTTGGTCAATCATTCCTTCGCGGAAAATCTGCTAAAGTCACTGTTTCGATCAAACTTTCCTCAGTTTTATAATCTGTAAGTTCCTTTCTTTTTCTTTCTTCTTCTTAAATTAGCCGAAAGTTGCTTTCATATTGGATTTATTCTTGTTTTTTATATTATTTTGATATCTGATTTACTGGGTTTTTTTATTTTGCCTTTTGTGTGCGATTTTTGCGGTTTTCTTGAATAATAAATAGTGTGAAAATGAAAGATATGCTACATGTCTATGAATCTGTGGATTTGGGTTTCTTGGTCTTTAAGTATATGGGGTTATTTGTTTGAAATGAATGCAAAACTGAGCTATTCCCACGTTTGTCATTTTTCTGTGGTGCTTTGTGCTTTTTCTTTTCAGCTGCATAAAGTTTGTCCGCTGAAGTCTGGAAGTGGGGATAAAAAGCAGTGGCTTTAAGTTCAAGAGATAGAAAAGATCGCAAATGTGAATTTTTTTATTAATATTAGGTTGAATTTTGGAATTTCAGACGTGGGTTTGTTATATTTAGTATCAGATATTGTAAGAAGATAGAGGATTGGGGGTAAGGAATTTGAGGCAATCGATTTGTGATTTGCAGTATCTTTGATGCATTTAATAAGAAGTTATGTGGATTCTGATGAATTATTAGTGAAGTGATTAGATTTGGGCTCGTTATTGTTTCTCGTAGACATCTCCTGATTTGATGAAATTGCATTGGAAGAAAAGGGCTTGTTCAGTTTTTTGGATATTTACATTTAGTATAGAGGAGAAAGATGCAAAGAGTGCGTGTTTCATCATACCAAGGTCCAGTGCACAAGCTAGGCGATTCCCAAATGACATTATCTCCTAAATTTAGATTAGCTGCAACCCAGTCCTCTTTGTTAGATCCTTCAGTAGAATTAGAACTATCTTTTAGGGGAGAGCCATTGATTCCAGGCCTTCCTGATGATGTTGCTTTGCAATGCCTCCTCCGAGTTCCAGTTGATAAACATGCAACCTGCAAGGCCGTCTGCAAGCGTTGGTATTCATTGTTTGGCAGCAAGGAGCATTTTTTCACGCGGAGAAAGGAGCTTGGTTTCCATGATCAGTGGCTTTTTGTCTTTGCACACCACAAATGTACTGGAAAAATAGAGTGGAAGGTTCTAGACCTTACCCAATTCTCTTGGCACACAATTCCGGCTATGCCTTGCAAGGATAAGGTATGCCCCCTGGGATTCAGGTGTGCAGCCATCCCTCATCAGGGTGTTCTCTTTGTTTGTGGTGGTGTGGCCTCTGATGTGGATTGCCCCCTCAATTTAGTATTGAAATATGAAGTGTGTAAGAACCGATGGACCGTCATGTCAAAGATGATCACTGCACGGTCATTTTTTGCAAGTGGGATAATTGATGGGCTGGTATATGTGGCTGGTGGAAACAGCACTGATATGTTTGAGCTTAACTCATCTGAAGTCCTTGATCCTAATAAAGGAACCTGGCGTTCGGTTGCAAACATGGGAACAAACATGACCTCGTATGATGCAGCAGTTCTTAATGGGAAGCTTCTTGTGACAGAAGGTTGGTTTTGGCCCTTCTATGTTGTACCCAGGGGACAGGTTTATGACCCGGCAACAGATAATTGGGAGAATATGGCTACTGGACTGCGAGAAGGCTGGACTGGTTCGAGCGTTGTGATTTATGGGCATCTGTTTGTGGTTACAGAGCATGAAAGAACAAAAGTGAAGGTTTATGACTCTGAAACTGATTCTTGGTATACTGTTGAAGGACCTCCTTTGCCAGAGCAGATATGCAAGCCTTTCTGTGTCCACTGCTGGGATAACAGGATCTATGTGGTAGGTCGGCACCTTCACCTTGCCGTGGGCCATATCTCAAGCCTCTGCTCACGAGGCTCATCTAGAAAAAGGTGCAGATTTTCTGTTCAATGGCAAGTGGTGGATGCACCTGAAACCCTCTTCGACTTGACACCGTCAAGTGCACAGGTTCTGTTTGCTTAAACTTCTTTTGAGTTTGTGATTGTGCTTGTATTTACTGCTGCCCCTGTAATTATATGAGAATGTCAATAAATTAGAGAGATGATAGCATGTGGAGCACTTTTCGATTGGTATTTAGAATCGTAGAGCCAGGAAAAAGCTTTTCAATGGAAGTGAAAACTGATGAAAATTATATCGTGTGATTATGGTTGATCTCTACCAAACTACTGTTATAACCAATTAAGATTTTGTTATTCATTTCTTTCTCAAGATTATCTTTGCATTCATGTCTTATATGTCGGGGCTAAATGATGGAAAACCGTACAGCATCTGTTGAAAACAAGCGTTATTCGTAAAAGCAAAATGTAAAAATCGACATGGTAGTTTCTTATTTTGTCTAGATCAAAATGGATCCGTGAATTTGATAATCATGAATCCACATTTCATGCATCCATTGTTAGAAGATCTTGCAACTATGTCCCCAAGTGCAGCACTATTCTTCCAGTTTCCAATTGTGACCTCTGTAGTTGTGCTGGATATAATGGACAAGGAGCTATTTTCTTAATCTGGGATTATTACATTTTTTTTAAATTAATTAAATTATATAGTTTTCTGCTGATGTAAATTGTTACAAGACAGACTTATTTCTATTTTTAATAAATAATTTTATAAAAATATAATTGTTTTGATGTTGATGGAGAAGTGGTGTCTTCGCTGGAAAGAGAAACCTTTTGCTGTCTAATTTTTGCTGTGGATTTAAGTTTCCATCAAAATCTCTTTTCCTTGGGATTTTTGTTGACTGTTAAAAGGTGCTGTCAACATCCATTTGGCAAACTTATGAATTATTTATAGGGTAATTGGCACAGAACGTCCCTATTTTTTGAGGGTATTGTGGATACCGTCACTACCTTTCATTTCTTGACATTTATGTCCTTACTTTTCACTTTTCGTGTGACGAAGGTCCTTTTCACCATGTTTTGACGATTTTACCCTCCATTCAATTGAAGCAAAAAGAAAATAAAAGAAAAAACAATTGAACGAATTGCAACTATCAGGTCACCGTGGCCACAACCATCTCCTCGGTTTTCTTCTTCACCTTTCCCATCCTGCGCTTGCCCTTGAAAGTATCTTCATTACCTTTATCATTTGCCAACCTTTTATTCTCTTTTCCACTGAAAGAAAACTTCATCGATTTCAATTTCATCACATGGTAGAGTTTGGGTTAATACACACAAAACCATCATCAATTTCATCACACGGAACTCCTTCACGCTCAACTACACTAGGCAAAATCAATCCAGAGTTTTGATTGTTAATTGGGTCAATTGAATGGATAAATTTTTGCTGTGGATTTAAGTTTCCATCAAAATCTCTTTTCCTTGGGATTTTTGTTGACTGTTAAAAGGTGCTGTCAACATCCATTTGGCAAACTTATGAATTATTTATAGGATAATTGGCACAGAACGTCCCTATTTTTGGAGGGTATTATGGATATCATCACTACTTTTCATTTCTTGACATTTATGTCCTTACTTTTCACTTTTCGTGTGACGAAGGTCCTTTTCATCATGTTTTGACGATTTTACCCTCCATTCAATTGAAGCAAAAAGAAAAGAAAAGAAAAACAATTGAACGAATTGCAACTATCAGGTCACCGTGGCCACAACCATCTCCTTGGTTTTCTTCTTCACCTTTCCCATCCCGCGCTTGCCCTTGAAAGTATCTTCAATACCTTTATCATTTGCCAGCCTTTTATTCTCTTTTCCCCTGAAAGAAAACTTCATCGATTTCAATTTCATCACATGGTAGAGTTTGGGTTAATACACACAAAACCATCATCAATTTCATCACACGGAACTCCTTCACGCTCAGCTTCACCGGGCAAAATCAATCCAAAGTTTTGATTGTTAATTGGGTCAATTAATTGGTTACCCATGATGTTACTAACCTATACAGATGTTTCCTTCATTGAATTAACCATTTGCACAGCATTGATTCATCAAAATTACCAGACTCGAATTTTTCGCAGACTGCCTTAATTTCTCCCACAAATTCAGCAACTTCAGGACGAAATTGACCAAGACCCATACCTGGGCTAGGTGCGCCAGGTGCAGAGGGACCTAGCCCAGGTGGTCTGCGACCGTAGGTGTCCCTGCCGTCGCCGGAATTGGAGTTGTTCACTTGCTGTGTCGCGATGCTCGCGACTAGCGAAATTTTTTTATTGCAATTGACATTTTTTTTTTCTGTTGTTTGTAATGAATTGTTGGCATGGGTGTGGTCGCCTAGTGATGGGCAGTTGGCTGGAGGTGGGTTCCGACCATGGGGGTGGTCGGAAGCATGATTCTCGGCGATTTTCAGTTTGGAAGGCAGTAAACTTTGCATATAGATTCTGGCCGTTGTAGTTGTTGGAATTGGGTGATGTTTGGTGGTATGTGAGTGTTGGTACAAAAATCCAGTGGCCACGGTGGCCTGAAAATGGCCTGCGGACGACGATAGGGTGGGGACGAGTTTTGGGAAGAAGGTGAAGTTTGGTAGGTTATTACACTTTTTAAAAAGGTTGGGTCAATAGTTGCAATTTGTTCAATTGTTTTTCTTTTCTTTTCTTTTTGTTTCAATTAAATTGAGGGTAAAATCGTCAAAATATGGTGAAAATGACATTCGGCGCACGAAAAGTGAAAGGTAAGGACATAAATGCCAAGAAATAAAAGGTAAGGACGATATCCACAATACTCTCCAAAAGTAGGGACGTTTTGTGACAATTACCTTTATTTATAAATTCTTCAAACCTTATTTTTAATCACATTCGAATTCGAATGTTTTTAAAACAAATTACATATCTGTCACTTCATGCGAAAAATAAAGTTAGAAACAACTTAGAATGTTAAAAAAATGATAAAAAATAAAAATAAAAATATGCCATAAGCTGTTTAAAAAAGAATATTTAAATTTCACGAATTAGGAAGGTCTTGCTTTCTTGCTAAGACATTCGATTTATCCGGTGAAAATTACTTTTAAGAATAGTAAGAAAATTGCATAAGCATTGAGTAGCTTGTCCATCTCTTCTTTTTCACATTGGATAATAATCCAATTGGATTGGGAAGCTCTGCCCAATAGTGCTCTTTGAGCTTGATTGCTCCAAGCTGATTCGACGATCCCCAATAATGTAAAATCTTCTTATCATAATTNCTGAGATACCTGGGTAAAAAAAAAAAAAAAAAAAATATGGTTGATGTGTCGGTGTCGACCCCTTGCTTATCTTATTCCTAACCCCTCATAAATAAGACCAAGACAAGATCAAGTATTACCAATTCTCACGGAGAAAGCAAACAATGAAAACGTTATAAAATTTGCAAGCCAATCAATCAACCACGCTCGTAGTTCATTTAAAAACTAAAAACTACATATAAGTGCAAATTTCAACTTAAAAAGTTAGAAAAACTTATCTAAGACCACTAAAAAGGTTCCCTTTTTTTTGTCAATTATTGACTTTAATCAACCATAATTGTACCTAAAAGCTTTTGCCCTCTAGAAGCACTTTTGGGATTCAGAAAATCCCTCCCAACATTTACTCAACGTACAACTTTAGTTCATCAGAAGGTACACATTTCCAAAATTAATTATCTGTTTAGCCATCGACTCTTCATTACCGTATTGCTGTCTGTATTTTCTACGGGTTTGGCCTTTTGAAAACTGGGACAAGAAGTGAATTCTTGATCTTGTCAGTTCAACTCAGTGTTGGCAAAAAATGATCGGCTGCAAATTTTTTTTTTTTTTAAAAAACTTGCCACGTGTCAATCAAGGTGTAATTTTTTCTGTACAGCAAGCATTGCTCGAACTTTAATGACCCTATACATTGCATTACAATCTTGCCAATTACCTCAATAGTCCATTGACATGTCATAAAACATGACTATCCATCCAATTCACTGCCCCAAACATTTCATGTTCTATAAGAAAAATTAGATAATCCATCCACTCATTTCTGTGCTGTAAGGAAAAGAATTTAAAATGATAAATGCACTTTACAGTTACAGTCAAGGTTGCAACAAAAAGGAAAAATAACAACTATCATTTCCTGTACACAATAAAAACTGCCAGCACTTTGTAAGGACACAGATTTCCTTCCCCAGTGCATATACAAGGAAGAATGGGAATATATTGAGATTGTTCAAGCAAGATAGTTGTATATCTGAGGGTTATTTTTGTCACGTTCCATATACTCCCGGTCGATGAGGCTCTCAATCCTTTTCTTCAAGTCGGTCGGTTTTATTGGGAACTTGAGCTGTTTCACAAAAGTAAGATGATATTCATTTTTAATTTGCATAAAGCGCAAAAATATCGTAATGGCACAAGAAATTGATTTCATTTCTATACCTGTTGAAAGAGCTCAGTTATTAAGAGTGTATGACTAAGAACTTTTCTAGTCTTCATTATCCGAACAATAGCAGCATCAACCTGCACCAACAGTTGCACAGTAAACTAAATTAGTGTTGCAAAAACAAATAAAGGAATTCCGAACGTTTTGCAACAGAATTTTCAAGAATGTGATAGGATGTCTTAAATAAACCTGGTATTGACGGTCTTGGAACACCCTTTCTGTGGTGCTCGTGTTTTCCTCGACTGTTTCCTTCATCTGAATGGCATTTACCTGCTCATATCCAGTAAACTTAGCTCCAACATTACATGGTGAGATTCATTTAAATGAAAGTAATAATAATATAAAACCAGGTTACCTTTATACGATATAGAGGAGCAGTGAATTGATCATTGAACTCAAAGGAGTCGTTATCCTCCACGTCTTTCCCTTTGGGAATCTGCAAGGACAATTTTTTCTTGCAACTGAGAATTATTTGCAATCATTCAAGAGGCTTTATAAAATTTGGTGCAACAATGACCACTCACTTTCTGAAGAACACGAAATTTTCCACATGCAAGGGATTGCAAAGTCCTCCTCAGCTCTTTATCTTCAATGCCAGTAGATTCTTTAATATCTTGGAAGCTGAACTTTTGTGCATCATTAAACAGCATCAACACGATGGCCTGGGCAATTTAACAGACAGATGCACCAAGATGTAGAAACATTTAGACTCATTACTAGGATTTATTAAACATAGAAGCAGAGACTTAGAAACAGACAAAGCAACCATGATTGAAAGATAACCAACCTGAAATAGAGAAACTGCCAGCTCCTTTTTACCTTTAGAGAATTCAGATTTCAGCACACATTGACCCAATGAGTTTTGCCACATTAACCGCCTCCCACTGTACTTGCTTAGATAGAACTCTTTAAAAATATCCTGAAAAGTAATTGCAGTAACAACATGGGGTTATCTTATAAAATTGTATGCATGACATTAAACTTGGCTGCGAAAATGCTCTAGCTTGTGACAAACCTGATACATGTTCAGTTCATGGGGTAGCCTAACATCCATGGGAGGATATGTTGGCCAATACCTGCAGCCAATTAAATATATGACATTTACTCAGAAAACTTGTATGCAAGAAAATTATGTAAGCTTGAGAGCAATTTAAAAGTAATGAAAGGTTTCCACCAACCCTGTTGTTAAGACGTGGACACTCATCTCGATTCCTGATGGGAGCTTTGTCCTTGCTTGGGATGATTGCTTGAATGATTCATTAATCTCTTTTGACAATTCAATATCCTTGAGAAAAGAAACAAGATATATGAAATTTCTGTCAGATATATCAATTTAAAACTATGTATGATGGAGAAGTCACAACTGGTAAATGTAGTATGCTGATTGTGAAGAATTTAATATCACCATATATGATCACGGTGTTAGTGATTGTAGGTATTTAGGTTCGATAATTAACATTAAAAAGAAAGAGGACTTGAAAATGATGCGTGTATAGAATTAGAGCGGTTGGATGAAATAGAAAAGTGATACATGGAAGATCCCCATAACATAAAAAGGTTATTTATCCAAACAGTTACTAGTACCAAGTGTTTAACAATGAAAGGACAAAATATCCATAAGATAAACAGCAGCAGCAGACATGAGGATGTTAAGATAGATGTGTGGCCATAATAGAATGGATAAGATAAGAAACGAGGATATATGTCAACATTGAGAGAGCATCAATTTAGCATAAATTGTGAGAAAGATGACTTGAGAAGTTGGGAAATGTCGTGTAGACCTAAAAAATCGCACATTCACAAGTGTAGTGGTCTTAGTAGAGCAAGTTAGAATAGAAAGAAACGAGGATATAACTAATTCGGGAATAAGGTTCAATTTGTTACTGTGATCACAATTCAATATCCTGGAGTAAAGTTCTCAAGATCATTTAACTAATAATGTCAAACTCTAGTGAAATGATAATATTGAATCTTGGATGGATTTATTGATAGTTTTGACAGGATCACAGGATTTAATTTTATGTTTCTCTCTTTGTAAACTGCTTGTATATGGCTTCTCATCAGATGAAAATGACAGCAGAGTTTGAATTTATTCAGCAAGACAAATCAAAAGTCGTAAACTAAGGTCCACTACTAATGCACTAAAGTACTTTGCAGCTTCAGAAAAAAGAAATCAATATAAATCTTTTGGTCAAGAGATCCTGTAATTTATAATTAAATGATGTGCTGTAAGAGACGATATTCAGTTCAACAACAGTGTAACAAACTCTGCAACTAGAGAGAACAAGATACATCAGACACTTGAGACCATTTGAAATAAGAGTGCATTTGGTGTGGTACAGTATTACATAATAAGAAATGACAAGTACATCACAGTCATTTTGAACAATGTTACACACCTTGAACATTCCTTCAAGTTTATTGGTAAATTGGCTGCCGCACTCAGTTTTCAACTGTAATAAAGATGTAAGTGAGCATGAGCATAGAGGCTAAAAGTTTTGGGGGAACTTGGGGAATAATATAAGTTTTACCTTGGTAATCATGGACTTCTCTGCATCAATACTGGCACTTCTACCCAACAAGAGCCTTTTTGCAAGATCTTTCTTATAGAATGCTTCAAATACATCCTTACCCTAAATGAGTAAAAGAACAGACATGAATTTTAGAGATAATTGATGGCCAAATAGGCAGCAAAATTAACAAATGATCAACAGCAAGTTCAGTACCAATCTGTCAGTTATGGACATTGCCTTTTTATTCTTTTCTTTTCCTGTCTTTTTCGATTTTTCAATTAAAAAAATATAAGGTCAGGTTAAATAATAGTACACCCATGTTACCTGTATAAATCTGAATAAAACCAAGACTTTATCCAGTGTGCCCTCCAATTCCTCCTCCGATGTACCCTTGTTTCCAGCACGAAGCTTCTCATCCACAAATTTGGCAATAAGCTCAGCAGGTCGGTTCTGAAATACAACGCCACTATAGGTCATCAAATATGGTCATTGAGAATATAAATAAAAACCATGTCCAATTGACATGCTGATTCACATAAGGATGTAACTAAGGTACACTCTGGGATTGAGAAACAACAAGAATCACTGCATCCTTACCTACACATCCAATTAAAATTTCAAATTACCTAACTAATAATTCATCCCCCACCCGCAGAATAACCTAAAATGTCAAGCTAGAACGTTCTTTTGCAAATGCAGAGTCCATAGCAATAGTTACTCGCCTACTCATATCTGTCCTAGGATTCCAATACATTTCAGCTTATCCATATATATCAATTTTTCTGGTGTCAAAATTACTTTGTTGAATGAACGTTGACTTAATTTTTTGCATGATATTGATGCGCTTCCACAAAAGGGATAAATAAGTTTCCAAAAATACTTTGATCCCCAAATTTGGCGTATCCTACTTTCACACAATTCACATGTACAACTTCATAAGTATAATTTTTTTAGCAAGTTATGAGCAGGCAAACCAAACTAAATTCATGGTGAATCAGTTTTACCTGGCGGAGATTAATGAGATGCTCAAATGCATCTTTGATGGTATTGCCAAATGCTTCGTTTTTAAAGAAGCTTTCTTCCCATATTCTATCAAGATTTGCCTTAAATGCCAATAAGCTTGATACTATATCTTTCTCCTTCTCTTCATCCATGACAACACCATGCCCAGTTCCTCGGATATATAGACTAAGGGCCTGCCTTAATGATTCAAGGGCATTGACCCTGGAGAAGAGCAAATGCATTCTTTGAAGGTCCTCAATACGCTTCCCATCCATCAAAGTCGTGAAACCCTAGACATAAAGAACAGATGTACGGTCCAAGAGATAAATAAGCATAGGAAAAGAAGTGACAAAAGAAAGTGAAAAAATGGTTCATAGACACCTTATCAAGAATTGCAGATATATAACGTTCAAGGAGCTGTGTCTCTACAGTGGCTACTAACTGCTTTCTTGTACTCGGGTCCAGGTAGATTAAGCATCTTTCATGTTCTTCTTGCAACCTTATCTGGACGAACATAGATAACCAACTATATCAGTTATTAATGTTCTTGGAGGATATAACAAACTAAAAGTAGATCTGCATATTGGGTGGGGGGAAGTGTTTACAATCTAAAATCTGGAAATTTGGAAGTTAACAATACACGGACAGCCAAAATTGTTTCCATTGTCAATGTATGAGATGGATAAAGCAGAACGAATGCAAACCTCTACATGTTTTAAGTAATCCGGAACATCTGATTGCTGCATGTATTTTACACCTTCGGCAGCATAAAATTCAGCCGTTCGTTCAAGGAATGGCTTCTCAAAGCTTTCAGCATACATTCCCAACGAAGTAAACATCTTCAGAAGATGGTTAAGGAGTGCTCGGTCAACTGCTTCACCTAATCTATGAGGTAAAAAAAAAACAAAAAAAGCATTTTTAAGGGAAATCATGAAGAAAAAATGAACTATAAACTTTGCTTTACTTAATTATACTCAATGGTAATATTTTGCCACTTCTATTTCTGAAACGAAACAAGATTTAAACGGACTAAGGTGGTAACTGCATAAATGTATCCATCCACTATCAATAAATTCTGCATGTAATAAATGATAATTGATATGGTTTCAATAATTTGGAAATTACCTCTCGCTCTCGATCATTTTTAGAAGGCCAAACACAGTTTTGTGCTCCACTTCTGATGCAAGAGAAAGATGTTCACAGAAAAGTTGCAAACCCATGTCCCACAGTGAACGCACATTTGGTGTCTGCTTTACATATGTTCTATCAAGATATAATGCTATGCCACGAATCATCAACATCTGGTCACAAAAATCTTGCCAGCATTTCTCAACAAGTGATAAGAAAACCACCAGATCTTCACTTTGGCCAACCAAAGATTGTAGTACAGCAGACGTGTGCACTTCACACTCCTTTTCAATTCGTTGATATAGACTTCCCCCCATCTTGTGCAGGCAAAGGTCATTGACCGCCTAGAATAAAGTTGTTCGGTTAACATTCAAGAAACATGATATAACAAAGCAAATTTATAACAGTACTTACCTGATAGAGCCTCTCCAGGTCACATGAATCTGGTTGTTTCAAAAATATGGCCCTGATAGCAGACTTGAGCTTCGCCCATGTATTTTCTTCGAAATCAGTTGGCAGGGTTGGTTTAGCTTCAGAGACACATATTATGAAATATATTATTAGAGTATTAATATTCATTAAGTCATGCCAGCAGACTTCAATCAATTTTATTCCCAAAAGACTACGTATATCAGCCAAAAAACTTGTTTTATCACTCTTTAGTATTGGCACGGGCGTTGATAAATGTTAGACATTAAAAGCTAGCTTTCTGGCTTTTCTCTTTTAGTTTTTTCTCAGAGCATTGATAATAAGCATGTAGTGCAGTAAACATGAAAAATTTAATAAATGCTCCCCTTCCAATGACAAACTTCAAATATTTCTACTGAGTATGTTTACCCCATGTAACTTCAGCTACACAAAGATTGCAAGAACACTTCAATGGGTACTCCAAGGATTAGAAATTACACAAATGAAGGCTATCCTCGCAGTTTATACGAAAAAACGAAATACTTAGGAATGTACATCTACAAACATCTTCACTTTCTTTAATTCATGTATAAACCTCTTATGTTCCTTCATAATATTTCCTTTATCTTGTTAACTAAAACCAGTAGAGATGTGTATCCCAAGCCGTCCTGCATTTTGAACATTATCACTGTTCATTCACCAGAATTGATGGTGTAAACCATCTCAGAGTTCATGAAGATGGAGATATTAATTGAAAGAAGTTGGCGAAATTCATATGTACATCAATTATTGAAAAAAAATTACTTAATCCATTGAATGCCCTATATCTCAGAAACACATTGTTAGTCTTTCAAGCGTATCCTATTTATTGACCCTCTTTTTGTGAATGCACTCCAGTTTATTGAATTATAAATAATTTAATTAATCGTCTCAATTCCCAAAAATGATGCCTTGATTTCTAAATAAACTGCCTCGGGGAAGAACAGAACAACAAAAATATTAAAGTCTTAACAAATAAATCATTAAGGAAGTACAATTCTCAATCTAGAGGCCTTTAGTTAAGGGACACTACTTGGACATTTATCCAAGAGAGTGTCATCATATTTAAGGACCAGGATAATTCTTATTTCTTCTTCTCTTTTCACATTTGCCGTGCAACTTTCTTATATATTTATTATATTGCATGAAAAATTTCTCCAGCTCCCCTTTAGAAAATCCACCGCTGGAACTCAACTTGTATATTTCTTGTTTCTTGATACTTTAAGTTTCAAGGTTTTCATTCATAAATAGATTCTTGCACAAATAACTTCATAAAGCATCAAAGTAAAACAAATTGACCATGTGACACAGGCATTGTTACGATGAAAGTGATATTAAGGAACTTTGCTCCTTAATCTTGAGTTATTGAAAAAATGTATCCTGACCGGAAGAAATAGCAAGTAGCAATGCCAGATGATGGCCTTTAATAAGATGCTGGTCAGAACACCATTGAAAGATGATCAAAAGCATTCATTTAACTTTTCAGTTAATTACAACAGTCATATGCTCTTTGACATTCATCAATAACTGATTTCCAGAGCATTCAATTAACAATTTAGAGAAATTCAAATGTTAGCTCAAACTGGGGATACACATGAGCGTGGGAAGAAACCAAAAGGCAGATTGCACTATTTTTTCGTGTCTTCTATTAGTGTGGATTACACATAACGTGTCACAGAAGTTCTCAAATTCTTACCCCCATCAAAACAAATAATGTACAAAAATTGTACAAATATGTTCCAATTGCTTATCAGATCCATCTACTCTCGCATCATACTAAACCCCAGCTGAATTCGCCACTATTAAGGAAAACTAAAACTTAGTAAAGAGAGAAAAAAAAATGACAATACAGAACACCAAAATTATTGAACCATTTCTTTGTTCCAGTGGAAAAGTTCACATGGAAGATAAAATAAATAAACAATCCATTCGACTATTCCCACAATTCCTGCTTCAAGATGAAATTTATCTACGAATTATTAGTGTTATTGAAAGTTGCAAACCCTGCGTTCCTAGAAATAGAGTTACACCCAGATGCCGACATACTAAAAGCACATAATTCCAAAATTAAAATCACTCGTGTGCCCATCAATATTTTCCTAATTTATTGCTCAATGCCAGCTTTAAAGCCTAAATTTGAATCTCAAGCCGATCAATCAAACAATTGTAACCCTGACACTTTTACCTCAATAGCACCCGGAAAGAAATTGATACAAAAAAATGGCCGATCATTAGGCAGAAGTTTGCAGTAATTAAATCCATTAATGAATTTCACAATCAGAACAAAATTGAAGAGAAAGAAGTGAAAATTAAACCTTTATTGAGCTTAATGACGAGTCTTTTTGCCGGCTGCGGAGGCGTGGCCTTCTTCCGCGACAAATTAGCAATAGTCCCACCTTCGTGGCCACCAACAGCTGCAGCCCCGCGTCCTGACGAAAGGGACCCTTCCAGAACGTAACTAGGATCATCTTCGATCATGGGAGAGTGAGCAGGGGTGTCGGCAAAGTGAACGTGAGGGTTAATACTTTGCTGGCCGTTTTTGTTGCTGTCGGGTGAGCAAGCGACAGACTGCGACTTGGCCTTCTTCATTGCTGGAAAAATTGTGGCTCCGCTACTTCCAGCAGCGGCGTCCCTGGTGGCGGTGGCAGTTGTGGAGGTGGAGGAGCAAGGAGATGAGCGCTTACTGGGGTTGGTGGAGGTGGGTTGCGTCATATATATAGAAGAGAGAAATCTCAAAGAGAGCTCATTGCAAGAGAGATAAAGCAGCTATTTAAATGAGGTAGAAGAGATAAGTAAAAATTCAGATGTGAAGTCTAATTTGGCTCGACTCAACTCGACTTATCTTATGAGTCATTCCGTGCTTGTAAATGGAGTCAGTCGATCACGAGTTGGCTTGCTTCAAAATATTTCATCTCGCTTCACCTTACCAACTCATCATTTAGTGGAATGAGCCGATTCTATACACGAATCATGTGACTCGCTTTTTCTTAATATTATTTTCTTTTTTTTTAAAAAAAAAGTTAAAAACTACACTTTTACTCTCAAAGTATAATAAAAACGTGAATTTATAAGTAAATGATAAATCTATAGTCAAGGCTCGCAAGTGGAAAGATTGAACTTGCTCGTACTCGAACCGACAAGTTCTCACACTTAGCTACCCAGATTGGCTCGTTAGCTAGCTTGTACGAGTCAATAAATGACTAGTATGATATTTTTCCTGCTCAACTTGCACTCACAACTTACCTAAGATGCAAGTCGAACCTGACGAATATCTCCTAATAAAAAAAAATATTTAGGGATTGTTCGAACCCAATATTTTTCAAAAAATGTATTTTGTAATAGTGTTATGAAGGAGATTGTGTGGTTAAAAAATAAAAATAAAAAGTTTTAAATTTTCGTATAATATTATTTTATTAAAAATATGTGGTTAAAATGTGGTCAAATCATTGTTAAAAATGTATTTTGATGAAAAAACTAAAGCTCAATCATGGGCTGTTAGTGGACTTATCTACTGAGCAGATAGCGGACTGTTAATGGCCCAAAAGGAGTAATGAATGTGAGCCCAAACTATACAAACTGGGTTTTTTTTAGATAACCCACTTTTCTGCCTTTGCTTCAAATTTACAGTAAAATAAAGGGAAAAATTCATGGATCAGGCTTTATCTTTCATGAAATTAAAAATCAGGCCCAAATGTTTAAATTTACAAAACTCAGGTTTTTATTTGAAATAATTAATTATATTTTACAATTAATTTATTAAATTAAATATTTATTT
>CAIGRF010149952.1:1167-14626 GCA_903798235.1 Fraxinus ornus
ATACAAAAATCTTAGACCTAAATAAAAAATCCAATAGTTACTTAAATAAATATATAGCCCAAATTCAATCCAAAAACAAATGATCCATTTATAAATCTATTACCCACTGTTGCATTAAAAATAAATGAAAATTGGTTCTAGCTCATTGTTTAGCTTATTTGAAAAATGAAAATTCAACCCAATTGTAATATAATTAATTCTCAATTCCCAAACCGCTTCACAAATTATATAGATAGGCAGTTTACTTTTTGTCTTTTTGATGTCCATCTAACGATCATGTTTTCAATTATATAGCGTTAGACACATAGATGGACATATTGTTTTTGTATCGACAAACTAATTGTTTTTTTTTTTGTTAGTCAATCTAACTTGCCTATTTTGATACTCAAAATCGTCGTTTTCAATCCTCTTCTAGTTAAAAAAAAATTTCGGGAGCAATCCCGGGAGGGGGGCCCACCCCTCGTATTTTCGTCCCCCCTAGATTGAAATCTTGGCTACGTCACTGACTAGAAATTGTGTTTCCTTGTCATATACTCGGACGATGAAATTGCAGGAGAAATGCATTGTTTACAATACACGCATTGCAAAAAGAGCAACATGGTATTGGATTTGTTGACGTTGAAAATTGCAAGGCTATACGTTGATACGTCGAGAACTTAAAGCCCCTTGTAAAGGGAACGTTGGTCACTGCCAAAGAGATGCATCAACAAAGTTGTGATAAAAAAAGTTGAAATCCAGACCGTGTAATTTTCCAAAAATTCAAGCCTTCAAGAGTCAAATTCTAAGTCGATTAGGTTACCTGATAAAGTCAAGGTAACGTGTGACAAGAAGAGGTTAGCAATAGTTCGGAAGCACTTTTGTACAAGCTGAAAATGGATCTATATGAACATTCACATTCCGGCTAACTTAAATTTTGCCCCTTCGATAAGTACGCTTGAATATATGAATAAATTGATTTTCTCTTAAACTAGTGACATTAAATTACATAACATGATAGTAATAATAAAAGAATATATACTATAAAAAAACGAACTACTGGTTGTTCGCTGTTCAAAAATTCTTGTTTGGACAGTTCATATCATCCATACATAGTCCCTAAAAGGGATAATGTGAAAATAAATAGTATCAGAGTTTCAATAATAAGCATATTTATGTATTAATCTGACTGTATAGGGATTGCACTTGTGTGCTGTTGTTCTAGTCTTGGATTCTAAATTAATTTCTGTTGATTATTTTTGAGTTAATTTCATAATTAATGTATAAAATTAGTATTATATTATATTTTCAAATAATGAGAATTAGCATCCGAATTCATGCCAATGTCAAATTCCATTTTCCACGTCATCAGATTTTAGGAACACAAATTCTCCAGCTTCACTTCTCTAGTCGAGAATGGGAATAGGATTCCCAAACTAGTGGAAAATTAGGATGGAGACTAAACGAAGAAGTGAGACGAGAAATAAAGATATTTTAGCTACCACCTCGTCTCTGGAAAATTGTGACATGGTTGGTCGAGCAGTTGTGTTGTCATCCTTACCATATTGACAATTTCTGTAGATGGACGCGACCACGGTGACTAAATTTGAGAAGAGAAAAACGAACGGATCAAAAGGCACCTACGTATAAATTCAGTGACCAAACAGAAATGGAAAAATTATTACCGTTAAAGTTGAAAAAAAAAATCTCAACTTTTCTTCTGAAAACAAGATATTATTGTCCCATAAATTCCTGTGTCTGCTTCTTCAACAGTTATTTAAATTTATACTTTAATTACCAATTAATTACATTTTGTATTTACTTAATTACATTATTATACTATATTAACAGCAATCTCTCCTTTATGAATATTGTTTTCTATTTTTCCATTCACTTTTTACCCGGGTTCTCTCTCTCTAGACAACCATCAACCAATTTTCTCTCTCAGATCTGTTAACTTTTTGTAGTGGAGGCTCAATTTTCGTCAGGTTTGAATTTGATCTTTTTTATTCAATCTGATTAATACAACAATGATGATTAGTGTTATTTTTCTTCTTAATTTTCGTTTTCTTGATTGTATCCCCCATCTAATTTGCTAGTTGTTTGTGTTATTTTGCTCTCTGTTCAAATAATATATGTTTTTAATGGATCAATTTGCATAGCGGATGGCAAAAAGATTCACATTTTCTGAAGTTCCTTTATGATTTGCGAGTTGGTGTTCCTCGATGTAATGTAATATCTGGTTCTCTTTTTTGTTACTGGATATTTTTTGGATTTGGCAAGGCAATGTTTCTTGCTTAAATTTCATTTCCTGATTGAATTGACTCAAACTCAATAAAGAAAATGAAATACCGAGGGGTGACACCTCTTGTTGAAATTCGTATTCATCCTTTCGATAGCTCTCGCTGTGATTTAGTTCTCACCCTCAAAAGAAAGAAATTTACTGAATGTCAAGTATAATGGTTGATTATTTACCTTTTGGCAGTGTAACAAAATTGGAAGAGAAATTCCAATCTGTCCTCCTAAGCCAAAGTTGAAATGAAGAAGGTTTTTGGTCAAACTGTCCGCGACATGTAAGTATAACTCTGTTTGCAAACATTTTTATCCCAAAATTCAGGTTTTTATATTATACATATTCTTTTGTCATTATACTGATTTGTATGATATATAGGAAGCATATCAAAGTATTGACTGCAAAATTGTTTAAAATATTTGAAATCTGTCATTTATTTTTCTCAAAATAATTTAAGAATATCTCTGCATATATTTACTAATTCTGAAACTTTTGTCTTTGCATTGCAAATGTACTTTAGAATCTAATTTTGTTTGTGTGGAGACTAGACTCTGAAACTTAATCTTATGTGTGTTACTTCCTCCTTGCAGTAAGAGAGAGGTGAATAAAAAGGTCCTGAAAGTCCCTCCTATAGAAAGAAAGGTAATTTTTGCAGTTTTTTTGCTTCTTCTATATTTTCCAAATTTCTTCAATGTCTTATGGTTACTTTGGTATTCATGGGAAGGTTGAAACTTTCAGGTTGTCACCTGCACGCACTTAATTTACAAAATAGCTTTTCTGTTTCCGTTTCTCTCTTTAACAGCATTTAACATTTGGGTTTCAGGTCCTTGATGCCACCAGCAATGAGCCCTGGGGTCCCCATGGATCTCTTCTCTTTGATATTGCTCAGGCATCAAAAAATTAGTGAGTTTAATGAATCTTCCTTGTGCCTTCTGATCATTCTTTTCGTCATAAAGTATTCATTTTTCATTTCAATAGTCATGAGTATCAGATGCTTATGGCGGTAATCTGGAAGCGTATCAATGATACTGGAAAAAATTGGCGTCATGTCTTCAAGGTCTTTCTTCTTTCTTGTTTACGGAGAAGCTGTGTGTTTTGTCATTGAAATTCTTGTTTTGTTTTTACTGTAACTTCTTGGGGACTTTCCTATCTATTCCTCCATACTCTCTCCAGACCCCTCTACAAATTGAAGAGAGCAGTATTTTTTGCTTTTACATATTTCTGAAAAAAAAAATTCTAGGAAATATAATTTTTAAATTAGTTCTTCCGACCCCCATTTTTTGTGCATTGATGGTGACCTCTGTTTTACCTGTTGTATGCATTCGCTGTTCTTTTTGGCATCTAGCATTCTCTTGAATATGCAAATGAACAATTTTCCAGGCTTTGACTGTTTTGGAGTACTTGGTAGCTCATGGATCAGAGCGTGCCATAGATGAGATCAGGGAACATACTTACCAAGTGTCGGTGAGTTTCTTTTTATATCTACAAATTTTTAGATAAGCATGGAATTTCTTAGGATGATTAAGCTAGCATTTACAATGTATTTTTCTTTTGATAGGCATTGTTCGATTTTCAATATATTGATTCCAGTGGGAGGGATCAAGGAAGCAATGTTAGAAGGAAATCTCAGATTGTTGTAGCCCTTGTAAATGACAAGGAAAAAATACAGGAAGTTCGTGAGAAGGCTGCTGCTAACAGGGACAAGTAAGTCTGCATCAAGTGTCCTGATTACCCTTGCCATGGCATAGTTACACCTCAGAATTATCATTTTGTAACTGTTACTTTCCATTTTGTTGATTCATTATATTAATCACTTGAGGTTAAATATGACTTTGTTTTGTATCTGTATTTCAATCTAAAATCTGGAAGGTTTCACTTCATATTTTCTTTTGGCTGAGACCAAGCCAGATCAATACTATCAGTGCCTGTCTTTCTTGTTCTTTTTTGAAAATTTTGAAATTTTCTGAAAGGCAGAAAGATGATTAAGATTCAATATGCACTCGTGTACATTCTGTTACCCAACTGTAATTTCAACCTATAATTTTTGTTAAATTCTTATGCTCGGGTAGAGGTTGAATCATAAGTTAATGTTCTACTTTGCATCTTGAGCTAAGACTACAAGAATGTCGTCCCTTGTTCTCTTTTCTCCATTTTTTTTTTTATGGTTTCTTAAAATTTTCAAAGTCCACTATTAGGAGATGGGGGCATGGGGCTGTTAAGCCTGTTATCATGACATATATGTACATCTTCCTCCGAGGGGAAGAAACCTTTATATGAGATGCCTCCTTGTAGGTTAATTTTGGGATAAATGTGGATAATGTCTGTGTTGCCTCGGACTGGTGATTGAAATTCTTGCAACCTTTTGAAGTTTTGTTATTAATCTTCTCATTTATTATTTTGTAGTGTTTTAAAAAGAATAATATGTAGGATTGGATTACTAAATAATCCCTAGCATTACCCTTGAATTTCGAAATTTTGTAGCTGTCAACTAAGAGGTTGTACAGTGAAGGCAGAACTAATTTTAGCCTTACCTTAATCTTATGCGAATATGATTATTTAGGAGTTGATAATCAATCTTACTGAAGTTTCTACCCAATAAAGTAAGCCTTGTTCCTATTAATTTTGGGGTTGGCTAAAATGCAAACAAAATGTTTATTAGGATTTATGTTATAAGATTTCACAAAGTTATTCTGGCTATCAACTTACCTCAACTCTCTTTATCTGGGTTTGCAACTGGCTATGAAAACATAGGTGGAATTGTCAATTTGTTGTAGTTTCCATACGAAATCAAATTTTGATGGGTGAAAACTTATGTTATCTTGGAAGTAGAGGGGAGAATGTTCATCTTTGGATAGTCTGGACTATGCAGAATAGTAAAGCCTATGGACTCAAAGGCTTGAGAAACCAAAAATCTTGATAATATGGAAATCAGAAATCTTTCTATTTTCTTTGGGAAGGTTGGGCCAAGGGTCAAAGCAGTTTCATTTTGTAATCTTTTCATTGTGCGATAGGGGTATGGTGTTTCTCATGTTCAACTTTTATTGGCTACCTCATGTTGCATTTGGCATGCTTGGAATAACCAAAAAAATCCAGATAGTATGTATGAAATTATGTTTTGATTGTATACGGGTATTGTAATAGGTATCGCAACACATCAACTGGTGGTGGTATGTATCAGCCCGGTTCTCAGTCGAATGCAGGAGGATATGGTGACAAATATGATGAGGATCGTTATGGTAGCAGATATGATGGGCGAAATGACTATGGAAGAGAACGAGAATGGGGCAGCAGGGATGATGACAGATATGATAGATATGGTGATTCATATGGCCATGATGGAGACAGGTATAGTAGAGATAACGAGAAGCGGTATGGCCAAGATGGTTACAGGGATGATGACTACCGTGGAAGAAGTCAAAGTAATGATGATTATCGGGATGGGTCACAAACTAGAAGCACTGATAGGAATGGGAACCCTGCTTATGAAGATGATGGACAAAGTTCTTCCAGGTTTTTAAGTTTTCTAATGTTTTAAGTAAAAATTAAAATCCACCTTTGCAGTCAAATATTTATGCGTTTCCCTTACAAAAGATATTATTGTTCTGTTAGTTTCAATGATAAACCCAAAAGGCTAAATAATGACGTTATAAGCATGAAATAGTTTTTCTACAAAGTGTTAAAAGTATGGAAAAAGAACAAATGTGCATATTTTGACTGGATATCATTCTAGGATTGATCATTGTAGTTTCTCAGAAGTTTTCAAGTCAAGGAGTTGCATTATTTACCTTAATATTTTACACGTAAGATGTTTTTGGTTTGTTTGTTACATATATTGATTAAAATTCTAAATTTGCCAATTGTAGAGTTAGTAATGACAAAGGCGATGATCATTCTCAAAATGGAAGGTAATTCTGGGAAAACCTTTTTCATGCTATTAATAATTTTAGAGGAATATATTTTTATCTGTGGCTTTTTTGCCAATTATTTCTGGCAGGCTTAGTTTATTGCGAACAAGCTTAGTTGTTTTTGCTGTTGTTGTAGCATGGCCGGCAGGCACCTTGACCGTAAATATTCTGATACAAGTGTCGGTGCTCCTCCTAGTTATGAAGAGGTTGTTGGTACTGCACGCAGTCCCACTCTTAGTGAAAGGTAATAAACTTCTATCCAAAACCTAGCTTCTGCTTCAATTATTTCAAATCTCTCCTGACTCCCTATTGTCAAAAGGGATGGAGAACTACCAGTTGTTCCTAAAGCATCCTCTCCTCCTGCAAGTGTTAGTCCAAGCCACGTGACAACATCTGCTTCACAACTGGCTCCTGCTTTACCGCCAGCGCCATGTCCAGCTCCTGATAATAATGGGGAAGTAGATGACTTTGGTGAATTTGATCCTCGCAGTTCATTTTCAGGTAATGGAATATCTGCATTTGGATATTTCACTGCCACACTATTCTCCTTAGTCTATCTTTTGTTAGTGGCTCCGCTTTGATAACAAGTCCACTTAATTAATGAGGATGGAGTCTTGTTAAATAAAATCAAAGTTTCTTGTGACTGATTTAAGTTAAAAGGTGAAATATCCAATAAATATATGCTTTTTGTGCAAGTTGATATATTTTCTTTTATGATCTTATGCTGCTGGACAATTTGAACTTTATAATTTTAGATTTACCAAGAGTTTCCAGAGGTCGTCTTTACTACTACCTTTTGAAACCCTTTTATGTACTCAAGGTGTATCTATTTTCATATGATGATGGCTAATGGAGAAAGCCAAAATATATGTTGGCTTTTTCCATGAACAATGCAAGCAACTCTTTTTCCATGCATATTAATTTCTTTCTAGACCATCGTGCTTCTGAAAAAGAGGTTCAGGTATTGATATGGTGGCCCAAGGCATTTCAAACTTTTTGAATTTATAACAATCTGCATAAGGCAATGCCTTCATGCTGGTTAAATAGAAAAGTGGAAAGTTAACTTGTAGAATATTGGTTGGCTTGTCTTGCACGTGTGTCATTTATGGTTGGACCTTGCTCTCATAACCAATTACATTAAATTGGTTTTACAATTTCACCAAGAATCCTTTCAAACTCGTAGCTGTACTAGTATACTCTTTTTCGCTTTACTGGTTTTTTTCTGTGCACTTCAGTGAGCTGGTTTTATATGTATACATCCAACTATTTTCCATCGTCGATCTTCACAATGGACAAACGTTCCTCTTATGCTTAGACATAGCATAGGTGAAATAAGGAACTAAATAACCTGTTAGAAATTGCATTGTCTTCTCTGGAAGCTGCTACTAGGTTTGTAGGCATTTGATGATCTATTAACCGAAGCAAATTTTCATATTTGTACTTCAGTATATCTCTCTGCTTTAGGTTTTTTTCCACTTTCAAGGAAGTTTATGTGACATCTTGGGATAACTGTGTGACTATCAAATCTAAGCTAATGAGAAGGGAATAGGGAAGTTTTTTTTTGTGTTTTGGATCTGACAAGAATTTGCACGTGGATGTACATGATCATTGATATGCTAACTAGATCGAGTTGACATTTTTGGTTTTGTGTTGAAATCTCATGAACATACTCGACTTATTTATGAGCAACGTTTTCTGGTTTATACAAGGGGTTAAATGGATAGGAGACGCGGTGAAAGAATTAATGAACACATGATATAAACTTGTGTATGGCCCAATGTTGCATAATCATGAATTTTGTTCATTTATGATACAACCTATTGATGTAAAAGATTGTCTTGACTGATTCTTTTGCCTCTTTGAACAGCTATCCCAGCCATTTCAAATGGTACTGTTCCCACTACTTCTGGTGGTGCGGAAATGGATTTACTGGGCTCTTTTTCTGAGCCATCTTCAAACTCATTAGCTCCTGTGTCCGCTGCACTGGGAACAGCAACCTCAGAGACTAATGCCTCACCGAACTCCAGCTCCAGCTCTGTTACCACATTTCCACCCACACCGTCACCATTCACAGTCTCTAATCAGGTAATCTTTGTATGATTCTAGTTACTTCAAAAGTAAATCTGATTTTTTTTATCTTGTATAGCTCATTTTCTCAGTAGCCTTTAAAAGAGTCCCTTGGGTGGTATCACTTGTGGCTTCAAGTTGATTTAGAGCCCGTTTGGTGCCGATTAAAATTCAATTAAAATTGAAAATATAACCGTTATTAGGTCTCACTCGTCTAATAAAAGTCAACAATAACGGCTAGTTTTTCAAAAATTAAAATTGAAAATATAGCCATTATTGGGTCCCACTCGTCTAATAAAAGTCAACAATAACGACTAGTTTTTCAATTTTAATCCGATTTTAATCTCTACCAAACGAGCTCTTAGTCAATCTGAGAGTTATCAATGAATTTCCTGATTTCATTCTTTGGATGGATTATTTAACTCAGATCCTGGTCAAGTTAGCCTAGACCCTGTTGGACCTATGTCTGGTTAAACTCCTTTTAAGCACATTTGCTTCATGAAATGTTTTAACAATGACGTAGAATATAATTTGGGAAAAGAAGAAAGCTGAAAACAGAGTTCATCTGCTGTGGAGCTGATTCTTGCTAGGTTTATAGTTCACCTAGGAGACGAACCATATGAAAATGTTCTGAAAATGGTATTGAAATTTGTGTAACTTTTGTTCATATCAGTAAATGATGATCCTTTTTTTATTCCTGGAGAGGTTGAGTTCCTAACCCTCCTAAAGAAGGTGAAGGACATTGTTGTAAATTCAACTCTCTAATGGAGCATCTCTTATCTATCATCAACCCAATCTCTATTAACTGTTTTTCGATTTCTTGGAGACAAATGAAGCAACATGTCTGAAATTTTCACAATAATGTGCATTGAGAATTAAAGTTTGACGATATCTGATAAATTTAGTAGCACGCAAGGGAAAAAAATCTCTGTTTTCATCTGTTCAGCCAAGTTAATTCAAAATTTCAAAGATGATTAATATTTCTTTTTGTTTGACCATGTTGTTTAAGCAATCGTCTAATAATAAGCAATTGCCTGTCGAGATAAATTGCAACTACAAGGTGTTTCCTAGAAATAGACTGGAGGAAAAATTTGTGTTAATACAAACTGATGAACTAGAAGTCTCTGCGACTCTGCCCACCACAATTGATTCTTCTGTGTAACTAAAACCATTTCATTTTATTTGTTCTTTGATGTTGACTTGTATTATATTTAATGTAGCAGTTCTTTCATAGATTTTAAACTGGTGCGTAACTGCCTTTTGTCCTCTTCTTCCTGCCTTTGCACTATTGATGTCTTCAATTATAGTAAATGCGCTTCTGGAAATTAAAAAATTGGCTTTTTTCTGCAGCCATTTGATGATCCATTTGGGGATGGCCCTTTTAAAGCTATTCCGTCTACGGAAAGTGTACCAGCGCAACAACAGATACCTACCTCTACACATTCTTACAGACAGAACCCCTATCAAAGTTATGATCTGCCTCAGCCAGTTATTCAAAATTCAGAAAATGATTTTGGGGGCAGTTTTCATGGTACAACTTACACGTCATCTGGTCCTCCTGGTGTCCAACTTCCTTCTACTGAAATCCTGCAGTTTCAGCAGCAGGAGCTATCAAATAACGACGAAGATATTGATATATTAGCAGATATCCTCCCACCCTCTGGATTTTCACCTCAAGCCAATTCACAAATTGATTATCATGTTCCAACTAACCAACCTGTGTCACAGACCAGGTTTCCACATCAGACTAACCAACCTGAATCACAATCAGGTCTGCTGTCCCTACAGAGCCAAATTGCACCACAGACAGGTTTCCATGCTCAAAATAGTGGGCTTACGTCATTGACAGCATTTCCTGGTCAAACAGGCCAGACTCCTTTTCAGACAAGTTATCTACCCTCTGGTGCTTCACCTCATGCCAATTCACAAGCTGATCCTGTTCCAACAAACCAACCTGTTTTGCAGACAGGGTTTCCACCTCAGACTAATCAACCTGAATCACAGTCAGGTCTGCTGTCCCTGCAGAGCCAAACCGCAACGCAGACTGGTTTTCATGCTCAAAATAGTGAGCTTGCATCATTGACAGCTTTTCCGGGTCAACTGAGCCAACCTCCTTCGCATACAAGCTACCCACTTCAACAAGGTCAATCTGTTTCTCTGAATCAGTCTATGGCCTTGACATTTCCATCTCAAACTGGTCAAACATCACAGATGGGTTTTCCTACTCATGGTAGTCAAGCTGCAGGTTTTCCATCTGAAATGGATTCTTCACAGGCTGGTTTTCATTCTCCGTTTAGAGGTCAATCTTCACAGCCGAATGCCAACTTTTATGCAGGTTACAAACCTCAGATTGGTTCTACTGGTGCAGCAGCTTTTCAAACGGTCCCTCAAATTTCTAGTGGACATGTTCCCCAACATAACTTCCTTCCACAGTCGGCTTCTAATGCCCCATTGGCTTCACAAATGAGTTTTCAAACTCCACAGTCGATGCCCAGCAGTCACGTTGCTTCACAATTAGCTCCACCAGCCTCAACTGGTTCTGCTACCAATGCCATAGTTCCTCAACCATCAAAAGACAAGTTTGAGACTAAATCTACTGTTTGGGCTGATACTCTAAGCCGTGGTCTGGTCAATTTAAATATTTCTGGACGTGAGTTCTTGCATTTGTGATAGTTTTATTGCATCTGTGATCTCCTTTACCTCTTGTTTATGTGCCTACTTTTTTTTTTTTTTTCTCGATTTGCAGCTAAAACAAATCCATTGGCTGACATTGGAGTTGATTTTGATGCCATAAATCGCAAGGAGAAGAGAATGGAGAAACCTACAGCTTCTACAGTAACCTCGAACATTACCATGGGTAAAGCCATGGGATCTGGTTCTGGCATTGGCCGTGCTGGTGCTCTCAGGCCTCCACCAAACACAATGATGGGTTCTGGCATGAGTATGGGTATGGGCATGACCAATGGTCCTGGATCGGAATATGGTATGGGAGGCTATTCAGGTGCGAACCAACCCATGGGGATGGGGATGGGGATGGGGATGGGGATGGGGATGAATAGACCAGGAAACATGAGTATGGGCATGAACATGAACATGAATATGGGTCAGGGAGTTCACATGCAACAGCAGCCAGGATTTCAGGATGGGGATGGGGATGGGAATGAATAGACCAGGAAACATGAGTATGGGCATGAACATGAACATGAATATGGGTCAGGGAGTTCACATGCAACAGCAGCCAGGATTTCCTCCTGGATCAACGATGCCTAGAGATTATAATCCCATGATGGGAACAGGCAATTATGACCAACAATCATATGGTGGTGGCTATCGTTGAGCTTGAACCACGTTTGATCACCAGAAGTCTAAGGAACTGTGGTTGCTGGTTGTATTATAGAGAAAATAGTTACATTCACAAGTTCTCAGCTGTAATTTTTGGTGTCCTGCGATTTCTATCCGTGATTTATACACTTGCTTGCTTTTGCAGCTAATTTGGGTTGCATAGTCGTCCCATTGCCGTTTAGATGCTGTGATATGTATGCATACCATTGATGATTACCATTTTGAGGTTCTCACAATTGGTATTGTCATCCATAGATATAGATTTTCCTTCAGTCCGTTTCATTG
Organism: Fraxinus ornus; assembly: GCA_903798235.1. NCBI lineage: Eukaryota > Viridiplantae > Streptophyta > Magnoliopsida > Lamiales > Oleaceae > Fraxinus > Fraxinus ornus. Next base: position 13,036 of record CAIGRF010149952.1, read on the forward strand.
GAAGAATGGAATTTGGTACAAAGAAAATGAATTTCAAGGATTTGAATTGTTTAGAAATTGTTTCAGTGGGAATTGTCAATTAATTGTATTTGATTGATAATTTTCCACCTGTAAAATATTGAAATTTTGGATCTTTTGGTGTTCGTTTGGCTTTGTTTTTTATGAAAATTGTTCATTAAATGGATAAAATTTGTTATAATTGAGGATAGAATTTGTTTTCATTGTCAAAAAAAATTAAAAGAAAAAAAATTGCCTTGAAAAACTGTTCCCACCAAATCCATGGGAAATTTTCCTCAAAAATCAAAAAAATATGAAAAATCAATTTCATGAAAAATTTAGTTAAATGTGCAGAAATGTGGAAACGAAATTTAATTTCCATTTTCCAAGAAAAATATAACCCAATCAAACATGGCCTTAGTTCATTCATTGACCATTGTTGAGGCATGGAACAGCTTCTTGAAGGAATTTTTATACTATATTCATTTTTCTTAATTCACTTATAATTAATTCATATTTATATCCCAATTCAATGGCGGTTCTCAAGTATTTAATATACATATGTATTAAACAGTGGAGAGGAAATACTGAGTACTCTATAAACAGGGAGTACTATAAAAAATCCGTTGCTCGAATTGGTTTATGATTATGCCTCTGGATTTTATTTATTTCTTATTATTATTGTTATTGTTATTATTTTATTTTTTGTAAAGGTCGCATGGAAACTTCTAAAGTTAAAGCACTTTTAATTTTTTAATATGTTTCTGATACCCAGGGGCAGAGTCACAAGAGTTGTGGGAGGCAAATTTCACAAAATTTTATTTGTGGGGGCAAAATCGAAAATTATAAGGAATTCTTTTTTTTAAATCTTGTTTACATTCTTCAAAAATTTATTGCAAAAACTCATTCTACACAAAATTTGTCTGTTAAACAGGGTCTAAATTCTCATTTTGTCAATGGCGACTTCTTATTCTTTAATCTGTAGACACAACCAACCTTGTTAGATAAAATAATTGCAGAATATAACAACATTTTATTAATTAAGAAAAAACAAAATAGGAAATAAAATTACAGGAATATATTAATTGCCAAAGGGAGAACGAATTTGCAAACCAAGGCCTTTATTACACAAGACGGACTGTTTATTACACAGTGTTCTTAAAACAGATTAGCCCTCTTACCTATGCTTGAGGTTTCATTTGAACATCTATCTTTGAGGATACAATGAAAAATCAGTAGAGTTTGAGCACTTCAACCTCTACAATGGCAAACTAAATTTAAATCAGAATAGGACCACCAAGACTTTGAACATAAATAGAAAATTGTTGCATAAAGAAATTCGTGTCTAGAATGGAGGAAAATCGTATGTATAAATAGGCTACAATAGAGAATTAATAGGTCACGAGTTATATGTGTTACAATTATTGACGCCACCATTAACTCAGATGTTGAATCTCTCCATTAACAAAAATATAAACTGTTAGGAAACCGGCCAAATAATTAAAGAAGAAGAGTATAAACAATATGAAGTTTTAATGGATCACACAACAACCAAGAATATTGTGGAAGAGGAGAATTTTATTATACCAAGAAA
>CAIGRF010149982.1:8049-19452 GCA_903798235.1 Fraxinus ornus
AATTAAACCAAATTCCAAACCCTCTTACAGGGAATACCAAGTCATTACCAAACAATTCCAAGAACAATAGAGAACACACAAACAAAAGAAAGAATTTCCAAGAAAACCATTATGGCATTATCTCTGATCATTAGCCATATCACACTGTTGATCTTTTATTTTTGACAAATAAAAGATAAAACCATTCGTTCTTCTAAATGAGGCACATCAACTAAAATAACACCCAGTCCAGAGGCCAAGAGAACATTAACCATTTACCATAACCTAAATAAAGTCTCACTTTCATATACAATCTAATGCATTGGAATCCAATCAAGACCCACCACCCAGCTTTGCGACTTCTCTGTCTAAATTAATGGGTAAAACTTCAACCAAAATCATGATCGACCAAAACTGCTCAAGTCATTTCTAGACTTGTGTGTACTCGTAACTAAAGTACAATGGTTTTGATGAAAATACCTTTGTCTTCCTATAATTTTGTTTCTGTCCAATCATGATAATTTTCTCAAAGTGAGATTTTAGGGTATCTTCTTCCGCTGGCCCCTGCAAACACTGAAACAGTTGTCTGGCACTTCCCTGTGTTACATGCACCAGTAAAAGCCAATAAAAACAGTTAATCACCACAATGGTAACAAGATAATATCTCTGTCTAGGATGGTAGTGTAGTATATAATTAATAAATTATTGGACCAAGTACATGGTAAAATCACATAAATCAGGAAAAAAAAAACGGCATATACCTTGGGAATGCCAGGTAACGTAGAAGGATACGGTTGTGAAGACCCAGATTCTTCGGCACTATCTGCCCCATCACCAGAAGTCCCATCCATCAAAATCTTATGGCGTTCCTTGCATTCATTAGGTTTACGGAATATGCACTACATACAATACAAAAAAAAAAAGTAACATGATAAGCATCCTAAAACAAAATTTCAAGGAATGGAAAACTTCCTCAAAGACGGATCAAAATTATAAAATAATTCAATCAATAGAGATGTATGTAACACAACATTATTTTGTTCTTACCTTAAATTGCAAAGTACTGTTGACAGCATCACTTACAAGCTCCCAATTTGGACCCATATCATGTACCAGAACAATAAGTGCCTAAAAAAGTAATATCAGCTTATTCACAGGGGCATACCTCTACCCACATGGGGTAAATATGCGTGATTAAGAATATGTAATGTATGTGTGCACGTGTAAGCGGATATATGTGTAAATGCATAAGCCAACCTGGTCCTCAAACAGTGACCATGGATGTCCTGAACCCATATGTCCAGCAGGCATCTATAAGGAATTCACAACATTCAACTTTGGAGATACTAATCAAAGAAGGTTCAAAAGCACAATGAGGACTGTGCATCTGCATATGAGTACCTTCAATGCTTGTGCCTTCCTACCCCGATCACGTCCACCAAGCATTTTAATGAACTTATTTGGATTCGGCATATTGCTCATTTGGGAGGCTACTGGTGAGGGAACAGACCCACTAATTGGCTTGATATTATCAAAAGAATTATCCAGCAACTGCTGTGTAATCTTCGGCTTCTTCATTATATATCGACCAAATAAACCTTCACATAAGATATATAAGTACTTAAGGCAGCAAGAATGTAAACATCAGTTATAAGTACCACTTCTGACTTGAGGAACACCAGAGCTTTACCACTGCTGCCATTAGATTCAAGTTGATAACTCTCTGATTTCTTTCTCAAGTAATCCCTCTAAAAATGAAAAAAGAGGTTTCAGAATTAAACACCAATCTCTAAAAATTTACGTGAAATATGAAAATTTTAGTTAATCGATAGAGTAACCTTAACCAATTTATTTCAAATACAGAAACGAAAGAAATACATTTTACCAGCATCTGAGTTTGGATAAACAGAAGGCAACGGATAGCGGTTAAAATGATGATATTATATTCAGTTTGCCAATATTAAGATGATGCTACTTATTATGTAAGTTACAAATGTCGAAGAATCATCTCACCAATTGTTTGACCACCTAAAGTAGGAACAGATTTTCAGCAGCAAATAGCATTGTGGACATTCGCTTGGAGCAGTTTTGCCTCTTCAGAGACGTCTTATACTAAATTCATTTTGGATTTTTTAAGAGTAAAGCTTATTGCATAACAAGGCATTTGCAAGGCCTAGCCAAACAAGATTCATATTATTATGCCAGGTATTTGGAGTTATCACAGTCTACCTTGTGACTTCAGTTAACGTGGTATATAATGCATTATACAATGTGTGCACTTACTTACATTTTTTTACAAGTGTAAGTGGATTCATACTTGTGTAATCATAGTAGCTAAACCGAACTTGGTGTGCTTATCGTACTGGTGCTTAAAGGGGCTACATGTATATCCCATCAATTGAAAGGAACAAGGAAAACTGAGTCCCGCTCCATGACAACATATATTAGTTGTTTAAACAATATTAAGAAAATCACCGTAAGGTAGTTAATTGGACTAGTCTGTTCGGTATAGGGTTACCTAAAAGCTTATTTTCTCTTGGAATCCTTGAAATGCTTGTTTTTGCACATTCACAATGCATTTGAATTTTTTACTTTTTTTGGCAAACTTAACAGATGGCAGTCACAGTGCATTTTGAGTATTCTAGATAGAAAATTAGAGGGCAGACAGAAAATATCCCTTTCCTTCTTTGTGGCACACATCTCTATTCCTCAATGCATGATCTCAGTGATGAAACAAGGAAATTCATGCATACTAAGCCATATCATTCATTTTTAATATAATACAAATAAAACTAACTAAGCCAGCACCAAAACAAAGGTGCATGTGCATCCTGTGTATAGAAAATCAAATGAGTTCATATGAACATAAAGAGCATGCAATAATAGCACTACAAAATATTAACCAGAACACAGCAGAAATCAACCTGATCATTTTGGAAGTTGGATTCCATCTGCCATCTCTGTTCAAACGCAGTATTCTGGCAAGGGAAAAAAGGTCAATAATGATGATATTATACATTTAAAGTTAAATGCATCGAGATGGATACCAGATGCTTTGCTTTCTTCTTCTTCTTAGGTCTTGCAGATACATCTGGAGTGTCAAATGGAGATTGCTTTTCTAATTCACCCACTGATTCGACTTCTAAACTATTTGGAACAAGAGATCCACTATGCAAAGTACTCTGATCATCCTGAAATGAATTGGTATCACCACTTGAAGCATCTGTCTTGTTTGGCACCTGAACACATCCAGATATTCCAGCACTAAAAGGGCTGAAAACTCTCCTGGAAGCAGTCCGCACACGCTTTGTTGGAAATGACACGTTAAGACTGCTGCCTGGCCGTTTTCCAGTTAAAGCAGATTGTTGCATCATGGCTTTATTCTCCATGCAGTGCATAAGAGATGAGTCAGGACCCGCTTCATACGATCTTGAAACATATGCATTTGTTAAGTGTTTTCGCTTCGTTGGGACAAATCTTGATGACTTGCTATCTTCGAAGACCACCGTGATGTCATATTTGCTTGTTTCTCCTTCATCATCTTCATATGCATTAGCTTGAGATTCAAAGTCTGCAGTAATAAGGTATTGTCAAGACATATTTGTTAGAAAGCAAGGTAGACACAACCATCAGTTATGGCAACGCACCTGCTACAGCATCACATGCAGATGTTTCCACTTCCTCTTGCATGCTACTGCCAGTTTTCTGAGGAACAATAGCATGAGAAAATCAACATCAGCTACCATAAAGTAAAGAATAAAATACACAAGCTTTGGCTGCAATGTTAGCTACTAACTGGTAGTTACCACTACACAAAAAGAACAGGCTGCTGATATAATTTTTAAGTTTACTTCTCTCTTTTAATGTTCTTGATTCTAATGGCTATGGCTTCAGCTTATTTCTGCAGTACAATAACATTATATCCATTGGATAAAACTATATACTGCAAATACAGCAAGATGAGTATCCCAGTCCAACAGCACACTAAACTTCAACACCACCATTATGTAGATTGTAGTGAAAAGAGGGTTTACCAAAGACCATCTATTATCTTATCAAAATGGTTTACAATCGAGATTCAAGAAGCCATATCCATTTTCCCAGAATTTTCTCTTCTCATTCTACAAAACTCCATGTCTGAAGCTGATAAATTGGCTTAGCAGTTTGTTGTAGAACAGTTGTTAGCACTGTGCACCATAAAAAACCTCTTATCTTATAAGACAAATGACAAGGAAAACAAATTCCTTATATTCCTTTCCGTGAAAGCTTCATTTTTCGGCCAGAGAACGTAAGTCATCCTGGGGCAGCCATTGCTCCAGGGTCCAAAAGTTTTTGTAGAGCTGAGTGTTTTGCCCAATAAAAATAATTTTTTCAGGCCAAATTTGGCAGAAAAATTTCGAAAAATATCCACCTCTAAATTTTTTGATAATCTCTGAGAAGGCCATAACCAGTGAAGCACAAATACTCATCGGACAAGTTGGTATACATGACCAACATGCCACATGGCATGTAATTTTTTTTTTAAAAAAAATATTCAGAATTTCCAACATTCAAAGACAATCTACTAGTAAGTTAGTCCCTTAACAATAAAGCCATCTGACATAAACATTACCATCCAACTGTCCTATAACCTAGCATACGCCTGAAAAGAGAAAAACTAAACTAGAAAACTGAAATAGTTGTTATGGATTAAACAAATAATCCATATTACCGAGGCAATTAATAAAACGAAATAAGCAAAAGCAAAGTAAGAATAACACGTGATCTAAGGTGCTTCACTCTCAATGTAAGAGCTATTGCACTTGGTGCCGATACAAATAGTGTATAGAATATTAGGCTCACAAAACAATAGGTCATGCTCCTTAAGGGGAAAAAAAGGCTTATGCTTCATCACTGGTGAACTTAATAGTTTTCTCTTTTTGACAAATGTTATAACTTTTTCCATCCATAAAACCATGTTAGCTTTTTTCATTGGATATTCAACTTGCTCTCTAATGTCATAGAACTCTACCTTCAGTATCAAGACCAACAAAGAATCGTGCAGGTTAGGATTTTGTACGAAGAAAAGAAAGTCAGAAACAGTAAGGAGTCATTTACTTCTATTTCCACTATATAACGACGCAAGCAAAAAATTGAACCAGCAAAGAGAATTACTAGTTTGGACAAGCACTGGGATCATGCAACAAATGAGGAATCTCCACGATGGAAAACACCTATACTAATGACATACTAGAGAGCACTATCTATTTCATGCAATTCTAAGCGCTAAATGTCATCGAACACTCAGCCAGAAAGAAAGATATAAACATTTCTTGAGGCCATGTACAACTTCATATACAATGGCCCTCCATCATAAAGTAAATATTATACTCTTATTACCTTAATGATAATGAATGTTAGAGTCTCACTAAGCCTACTCTATTAAAAACCCTTTAACAACAATGATTTTTGTCCATACAACGATTTATTCAATTGGAACACTTGGCGACAAACAAACAGACAATAATAAAGATGGCACTGGTGACAACAATATTAATGATGCAAGAAAGCAGTAACTATGGCAGCCATATCGCTTAGAATGAGCACTGCATTTACCTCACATTGAATCACATGAGATTCAATTGATCTTCTGTAGGTTTCTAAAGCCCCAGTGGGGACTGTATAGGAGAGTTTCTCCTGCAGATTAATAATTGAAAGGAAAACGAGTAAGCAAACCAAGCACAAATAATAGCTCCAACAACATAACATGGCAGAGAGGTGCATTCTTATAACACACTGAATCGTGTATTCATACCAAGGTCATATAAGGAACATGATGGGATAATCAACATCAGTGGAGGGAGAGAGAGACTACAGAATTGAGTACATGTGCAATAAAATATGTAGATTCATACTTCTGTCAAATGATCCTTCCATGACATGTCCAAGAATCCCATATCGGATATTCTATCTGGGGTCACTGGAGCCTCAGCTTCGCTTTGAATGACATCTGAATTGTTATATTTCAGAAATCTCACTATATACGAGTGAATGCCAAGTGCAACATCCTTTTCGGGACATTGCTGCTCCAGTTCTTTGCTTGTGTCCTGCCACGCCACCAAAATGTCAAATATGATTAACTAGAACTCCAAAATTTCCTTTTTCTCCCCCATTAAAGATGAGATGCATATATAGATCAATTATGATGTTAAGGAGTTTATTCAATTTAACCTACAAACAGTATAGGGCAAAGATAAATAACCTCATTTGCAATATAAGAGAACACGGACACAAATTCCGCAGGTGAGCCCAAACAAAAACAAAAGGGATATGAATACAAATAAAAAATGGATGTGAAACAAGTCATTGAACTCACACATTCTCAACTGCATTTGGTGAGAAACAAGAGGAAGAACTTCAAATTCAAACTCACGAACTGAAGTTTCTCTCAGAATGATGCTTTAAAAACTATAGACATCTGAAATAGGTCGGTCCTTTTACACGAAATTTCATTGCCCCATTGCCTAGCACAAGGGGCAAAACATCAAATTCAGAATTCATCCTGATCATAAGGATAATTCTAATCAGATATGAGGTAGTAAAAAGCAGAGACACATCCTGGTTGATTCTAGGGAGGTTGGAGAAACAGTATCGAATGTACTAACATGTACAGAAATCATTCCACTAAATCATGTTTGTTGCCTTGTATAATTCATTAACCAACAGATCCTTTCGACTGGTCTTCAACTTATACCGAGCTCCGAACAGTACTAAAGAAGGAATACAATTGAGAAACTTAAAACAAACTTATGACTTGGTCAGAATCTTATTTACTCTAAACGCAATAAGTAAACGTGAAATAAAGCTTGAACGACAACCACAGCCCATAACTGAATGAGATACTCATGCACATTGATATGCGAAACATACCATCTCACATCAAATGATTAAATTCCATCAAAACAACCAACAAAAAGAACAACACAAAAAATAAGCAGCATCAAATTTTATGAATACCTCTACTGAACGCCAGAACTCCATGACAGCTTTTGCCAAGGAATGAGCAACTTTCTTCACCTTTGTACGTAAACTTTCTTCTTGTTTCTTTAACTGACAAGTAAAAGCAACTCGATAACATATTTGAGCTGCAACAGTTAGCTTCCAAAGACGCTCCTACATGGAAAGAAATTATTTTTAAAAGATGAAGGCTATGAAAACATAAAGCATCTTAAAGACAAAACGCGGAATTGAATTTTCTTATAGGGAAAGAAAAGTTATAGCTATTCTATTATTAAAAAAATATGTACTTCGAAAGGCACCTGCAAAAGTTTCCGGAAGAAGGGAGGGGGAGAAGGAATCTAGACAGATACAGAAGACTTGGATTTATTGATGAAACCAAACCTGTGCAAAATCATTCGCTAACCATGCCATTTCCTCAAGCACATAAGCCCATTGAGATTTCCGACACTTCTGTAATGGAATTGTAGCAGTCGATAACTCCAAAATCCTCTTCCTCTTTGCCTGTTCACTATATCATGTCATCTTTGGAGCTTTGGATTACAGTCAATGATAATTTTCTTCAAGCTCAAGATAATTGGTATATAAATTAGAGACGGATATAAACAAATAACCTCTATAATCCGCGCCTCTTCCAAGATTGAGTCTTCATCAGCTTTGCTTGTCAATTTCAAATGAGGACCAGAAGAAGTTTGTCCCTCCTGGGTATCAGTAGAAACCCTAGCCAGCACTGCACCCTCGGGGAGCTCTGAATTTGAGGAATCAAGAGAAACCTTATGATTAACACTGCACAAATTATTATTTTTGCATTCAGAATTGTCACCCAAAGAGACATTAGGTTGCCTCTCTGATTCTGATCCAGAGGATCCAGAGGGAGCACCTGCTTCCATTCCTTCAATGATAACTTGATCTTTCGCCTCATTTCGCAAAGCAGATGTGCATCCATTTAATTCTTCACCGGCTTTTAGCACAAGACCATTCTCTTGATGCTTTTGATTGAATTCCTCATTAACTAAATTGCATGTTTTATCAGCCTTGTTTTCCAATTCATCACCATCTATAGATGGGGTCCCATCAGGCACTGAGTTTTGATTTCTATTATTACCATTTGGGTCAATATCTTCCAGTTTAGTATACAATTCACCATCATTATTTCCATCTATAATTTGGCTAGGGTGAGTGCAAGATGACTCAGAATGCAAACCCTCTGTGCCAAATGCTGCACTTCTATTTTGATCCTCATTTTTTATGCCATTTATCGGACATGAATTAGATTGATCCATAGCAGTCAAACTTGGTAGGCATTCAATACCTGTTGAAATCACCTCTTCCCTTGCTTCACAAGCAACAAGTCCATCAGTTGTCATTTCATTAGGAGCTTCTTCAGCACCAGATAATGATTGTTGACCAAGCTGACCATCTAGAAGAAACTCATAAGCATTAACACTTGGTGAACCACCTTTAATAATGTCCTTACATGATTCAAAAGCTGTTGCACCATCCAACTCAAAATCCTGCTGACCATCTGAGACAGAAGTCTTATGGATATGCGTACCACTTTTAGGACTTGTAGGCTTTGAATTGCATTTCAGTGATATATCCAGGCCCTCTTGGTTTTCTGCATCAGAAATTCGCCCCTTTACATCCCTGGGGCCATGCCGTGAAGGTAAATTGCTGTGACCTCCGCGAGCTAGAACTACATCATTTGAACCTGACCTAGCTCCATCACGACTTGGTCGAGACCTGTCCCGCCTCTTATATGCTTTTCTCGGGAGGCCAAAAGTAGCTGAGTCCCCAAGTTCTTTCAGATTCTGACTCCCACCTAATCGGAGTGAGTACTCTGATGGAGCAATGTTACTCCTGTGAGGATGTGAAGTGTTTCGATCACCTTCAGAAAATTCATTTTCACCATCAAATAACATGAGATTATCAGCACTATTAGGTTCACAGGGAAGAGGTGCCCCAGGTCTCCCACTACTTTCCAAAGAGTCTCCATAAGGTGAAGCGGTAAATGCAAAACTACCTTTCGCTTCACTGCAATACCAAAATAAATTATCAGATAAGCATAATTCTTACATCTGGAACCATTAATGCAACATAACCTCAGAGAAAATACCTGGTAACGAATTGATCAGGATTGTGATCTGTCAATGAAGTTGACTGGACACTAACTGAAGCAGCATTCCGAATCTTAAAATCTAAGGGATTTCCACCCTGCAATTAAAAAGCAATTAAGCACTCAAAGATGTCCAACGAAGATTCAGAAAAGCTAATCAAGGTACTGCTCCATACCTTTTCAAGAAATTCTAATTCTCTCCTCCTTTTCTCTCGAACATCATACTCTTGCCTGAGACCACAAATAATTTATTGTTGCCAGGAGAAGAATAAAAATTTGTAAACAAGCAACAATTTGTAGTAGGCATACAATAACAGCAAAGCCCCGTGGCAGCATTACCTAAGCTCAGCTTGAACCTTCTCAATTACTACTCGTCGTGGAGAAGTTTTGTTACCAATACCAACTCCACCTTCAACATCTCCCCCCATAGAATCAACCTCGGCATTGACTAAGAGAGCAAATGCGGAACTAAATCCATGCATTTCCACTTTACTAGCAGCAGGTAATCCGCTCCATTGATTCAAGACTTGCAAACTTCTAAGAAGCACGGAAAGGAGGACTCAGTTATTAGAGCATACCAAAAAGACATTATTTGAACATAACAACTACATGACCTCGATAAAATGGGGCAAAGATTACTTCAGAACCTTGAAGATATTCAGGTTAAGCAGATCGGCAAATCGAGATTTACAACTCATATAACTTAGCACAAATTCCTCATGGAACAGTAATAGACTAATATTTACAGATAAATGTAGGTAAACAAAAGGATTCAGAAAAATATTAGCTCCGAGATGCAAATTATCCTTTCCATACGTTTACTTCTGTGTTGCAGCAACAGAATCAAGTTCAAGTCTCTGCCTGGTGTAATTCCTCTAGCTTTTGGTTTGGGAACATTATCAGTATATATAAACTTTTGTACACGAACAATGAAAGTGGACATATATTTAAATTATGAAGAGAATGGGATAAGAACTGAAGGGGACAGACCAGCAATTTTCAGAAAGCCGCTATTTGCAAGTAGTAAAGTAGTCCAGTATCCACTGGAAGCATTAATATCAATTTGCTCGATTCTATCATTTGCGAATTGCCAGTAATGAACCTTAACTACATACAAATCATGACAACTGTAGTACACATAGCAAAAAATGAATATAAACTTGAAAGTAAATTGATCAATATATTAAATGTTGCAACATAACTTAGTACGGGATCATCAGTCTACAACTATAGTACGAGCGTACCATATTGGTGTACCTACTTGTGTAGGTAACTTTATAATGAAACTCTTGGATTAATACATAACAATAAACTAAGCATTGTTCCTACTGAATTAGAAGTAGGCTACACGCCTTTCTGGTTATGGTGGGATCTACTAAAAGATATAATCAAATCAAATCTTTTGCTACTAAATCAGACCGTGTTAATTTTGGTTTTCAACTCTCTCATAACCTAATTTACGATAGTGTCCACTTGTAGATAAAACTTCTTTAGATCTACGCAAGGCATGTCTCAACCACCTACGTCATCGTTCACTAAATTTATCCTCAATCTATGACACCTCCACTATTTAGCAGATATTCTCATTTCTTACTCTATCATACTCTATCAATTCTAGTATGGATACTGATGTAGCATAGCAAAAGCGATAAAATATATATGAACGAACGAGCAATCGACATTCCGTTGATTCCAAACGAATAAAGGAACACGATAGCCTTCTATTGATTCCTAAAAATACCAAAAATATATGCATCAAACTCTTTGATTAACGCACGAATACAAAGAATTGGACCTGTTGATTTTTAAATATCAAATGCGAGAATTTATGAAAATTGAAAAAAATCTCAACAATTAATATTTCAATTCAAATTTAACTCCACTCAATTGCCATAAGGCTTACAACTCGTATTTAAAGCAATAAATAAAATATGAATTATAACTAAACTCCTAGATAATTACTAGCTCTAGATAATGACCAACTTTAAATGAAATTAAAATCATAATCTAATTAAAATTATGAAAATTAAGAGTCCTAATACTAATTAAAGACTAAACTAATTATAAATTAAAATACAATATTATAGATAAAATTGCCTAAATTAAAATCATACATATTCAATCTTCGTCATTCTCCTCCAATTGACAAAGATTCATCCTCAAATCTAGTACTGTATTATATTGATAAGTGCATTTTCACGTACTTATTTGACTGTCAAAATATGAGCAATTGTTGATTAAAATGTTGGAATATAATTTAATTCTATGCAATTCATGTTTTGCAGGATAAAGTGATGAATGTAGCGAAATAA
>CAIGRF010150018.1:1828-13171 GCA_903798235.1 Fraxinus ornus
AAAAATTATGAATAATTTTAATTTTTAGTTAGTAATACATTAAGAACATAAACAGTTTAACAAACTTAATTTATCAAAAAACATTTGTCAATAAATAAATTAATAAAAATTATGAAAATGTAATAATATTAATAATAATAAAGTGTAATAATATTACAATCACAAATTTTAATTACTACACCACATTATAATGACACCACAATTATAATTTTTTTTCAATAAGAACAAAACAAATTTACAATTAGGGTCCTAACCCAAAAAGTAAAAAATAAAAAAATTACACTACTATTGTGTACTCTCTATCTCGAAATTACTCATCATTTCTCTCATCTTTCCCCACCCATTGTACTTCACCAACTTCCCCCACCCAATATAAATTTTTCATGATTTTATTTTGATTTGTTTCGTACTCTCTCTAGATGAATAGAATTTTCAATTTTCAAGATCTGATTAGAAATAATGAGGGAAATAATTGAGAAAATGAGAATTAATATTTGTGATAAGTACAGCACAATAATGCATTATGTTTTTTTTGAATTTTTTGTTTTTATTGACTTAGGAGTATAATTATAAATTTATTATGGTATATTTATTAAAAATATATTTTAATTGTGGTGAAATTATAATGTGGTGTAGTAATTAAATTTTTTAGTGGTAATATAATTATTCTTTTAAGTAATGGGCAGTGGACATTTTTGTCCACATACCACCAAAAGAAACGCATTAGACGCAGCGCCTCAAAGCAGGTAGCTGATGAATGGGGGACCCCACCATCTTTCAACTTATCACGGAAAAAAGTTTTCTTGTTTTATGAAGCTAAGGATATGTTTGACAGAATTTTTGCTTTCCATATAATAAAAAAAAGGTTGAACCTCAACTTTAAGGATCATTCATCGTTCCGTCCCTAGAGCATCGTGGATAAGGTAAGTCGCAGGATGTACCTCAGTAGGTCAGAGTACAAGAACTGTCATACTGGTGTCTACGAGCTATGTTCCGAGAGGCTATTTTCCATATGATAGCTTTATGAAAAAGTTGTGTTCTCTTCGATTGTTTTAAAATTCTTCTAATAAATAAAGTTCTTTACAAAAATTGTGGTTCAAAAATAATTTCTTAATTTCAAAAGAAATATTTTACTTTTTACAATCGTAATTTCTTAATTTTAGAAGTAGTATTTTACTTTTAACAAAATAGTTTACGTGGATGACTTCAAATTTATCAAAAAATAATGAAAAGGGAAGTTTATTCTGTAAACGTCAATGTATGCACCATAGTAAATAGTAATATCTTTAGACACAAAGATTCTGAAATTCAGACACAATGCAACTCTGATTACTCTGTGTTTATTCAAAGTTCTTCCTCACTACAAAATTGAGAAATCAAGTGCCCAAGAACACAAAAATAAGAAAAAAAAAAAAGCTTAGAAAAATAGTCTCAGAAGCTTTGATTCCTGTCCTTGGTGATTTTGTTGCAATTCTTGATTACACAGAAGACCACTCTCCAGCGTCGTCATTTCAGACTCGTCAGACGCAGAATCCGGCCGCCGTTCCTCGCTCAGCCGATTTTTTCTCGGAAAACCCACTGTCAGACCAAGATTCAGGTCAGCATCAAAACCTTTCCTTTTAACCCTCAAGTTTAGATCTTGAGATCTGTATAAATCAGTGTTATTAGCTTCAGATCCTTCATCAAACTCCGGCGACTGAGAAAATTCTGTCAAGGGCCGCAAAACGCCGCCTCTCAGCACCGTCTCCACCGCCGACTGGCAAACCTGCCAGTTCCCCGTCCACAGTAATCCCACTGCTCCGTTCACTGGATTTACCGTTCTTCCACAAGCTTCAAATAATAAAGATTTGAACAACGCTGCAATAGAAAATTTCATCAACAAACAATAATTGCATATCACGTACAAACCCGATTTACCTTAAACTTTTAGATGAGATGATGTAACGATACCTGGTCTTTGAGAATCGGGGACAGAAGATAGAAAGGACATGAGACCAGCACGGCCAAAAAACTTAGCAACAAAAACAGTGGCATTGGCCTGTGCTTGTGGGCTCTCTATGCCCTGTAAACTTTGTCTAAGAATGCAATTTTCATTGCATCCTTTACGAAGAATTCTGCAGCCATTGCAACTCATTTTCTTAGGCACATCAAAGTTCAAATGATCGAATGGGATTTGCAAATTTCTCAAACTAGAGAGAGAAACAAAAGCAAGAACTAGAGAGAGAATTTCCAGGGAGAGTTGAAAGAGTAGAAAGCTAGAGATATAGAAGGTAGCATCGGAGTGGACTAAACTATGGTTAGTGAAGCTTGTATTTTGAGTAAATTAAAAGAACCTCCCTTGGAATTTCTCGCAAATACGGAGACATCCCTCATGTTTTAGAATTCACAAAAACGCCTCCTATTACTATTCAGTATAAATTTCTCATTTTTTTTTTCCTTTTTCTCGTAAGCAGAAAAATAAAATAAAAAATAAAATGTTGTGTGTGTGTGAGAGTGATATACAAATTAAAATTTCTCTAACCTCTGAGATTAAAATCAGATTTTTAGCAGATTTTAACAAAATTGTAGAACCCACAAAATATATTTTTAAAATTAATTATTGATTTTGATTTTAATAAAAATCTAAATTAAAATCACTATCAAATAGGGCCTAATATATTTACATACAAAGGAATTTAAGCTTTAAACTTTTGAGGTCAACTTTAATGCAATTTTAGTTCATGAGGATATTATTTTAATTTTCTAAACTTAATATTAATAAAGTACAAATGTTAAAATAAAAAGAGAAAATGTTAATAAACAATGGAAATATATTCTAAATAAATAAGAAAAAGAAAAGAAAGTATAATTCAAATATAGAGTAATAAGAGTATTGAAAACAAAAAAAAATAAATAAAAAATAAAAAAAATTGTTAATGTTACGAAGAATTAGCTACAGAGGAGAGTTTTATAATTTTTGCAAAAGTTTACCATGGTTCGAGACTGAGTTTTTCTCAATGATTTTTAATTTTTATAATGGAGGATGACTCGACATGACATTGGGGTGGTTCCAAAGTGTTGGGCAAGAGCGGCTCCGTGTTTCCGCGAAAGGGGAGGTTTCCTGCACGCCACCATTGGATTCTTCTCTTTTCTTATCATTATTTTCACTGAATATATGCTCACAAGATTATTATTATTATTATTTTTAAATAGGGAATAAAATGATTTCTTCTCAAAAAAATTATTTTTATATATTATAGAGAAGTAAAAATATTAAGGGTCCGTTTGATTGAAGGGTGGAAAATATTTTACGGGAAAAATTTTTTTTCCTAAAAATTGTTTTACTGAGAATTGTAATTAAGTGTGTTTGATTGGTATAATTTTTCACCTGAATTTTTTTTAAAAGTTTGAATCTTTTTGTTCACGTTTGGCTTTATTTTGCATGTAAATTCTCCATTAAAATGATTTTTTTTTTTTTTNACATTGTCAAAAAGTTAAAAAAAAAAAAAAAAATTTGCTCGAAAATTATTTTTTCATGAAAGTTTAGTGTTCGTTTGATTTCGTTCGTTTTACATAGAAATTGTCAATTAAAGTGAATTTTTTTTTTTTACAATTGATTATGAAATTTGTTAACATTGTCAAATAATAATAATAATAATAATAAAAAAAAATAAAAAAAAAATCGGCAGAAATCAAACGGGGCCTAATAGTAATATTTCTAGAAAATATGTTATTTGTTGTTCTTTCAACATGTAAAGGTCTTCTCGTTTTGGGACAACATTTAGGTAAGATTCCTTCTCCCTGTGGTGATCGATTACATATGAGTCATCTTTCACTACATGTTAAAAAGAAACCTCTCCACCTTATCTTCTTTAATTATTTCACACGTATTGTTGACTTTCGAATTTGATTGGGACTTATATCTCTACTTCTCTCCCATCCATGCACAGTGTGTACATTTGGACATAAGCGTTAAAGACACACATCTAGGCTTCTCCGAACAAAGACGGGAATGGCTGCGATCGTATGCACTTCAATGCGCAAACCAATAAATGGACAGATACTTTTGGCTTGGGAGAAACACGAAGGAGGAAAAAAATGTGAGATTAGAGTTCGGAGTTCTAGATTGAGAAATATCAATTTGTAATTACCTTTAAATATAATCAAGTGTGAGTATTTATAAAAAAAAAATGAATGAATTTGAAGTCTCTCAGATGATTGACAGGTGTCAAAATGTCATATCCAAACCATTATATGCCTGTGACATCCAAAAACTGTTCGAAAAGAGGAAATTTGACTTCCTATCGTCCTCGTAGAAGTATCACATCAATCAAATTACACGTGGCTTAAGGTGTCAAATTGCAACTTGCACAAAATATCGGGATGTGACCTCAACAGCCCGGATCAAAGTGGCCTCTTTACACAACTAGGATTGAGTCTCTCCTCGTCGCTTCGAAAAGAAGAAGAGGTGAAGGAATGATGGAGTGCATCGTCTCGAAGACACGTTTATTGGAAAAGGCTCGAAGGCGATCCAAAGAGGCAGCTCCTAGAAAGGCTTGAAGGCGGTCCAAGAGAAATATCTAACAAGAGAGCCACGAGAGGCGAGGCAACTCCTAGGGGGGAAGCCTCCTTGGAGAGGTCAGAAGCAATGTCTCCTAGGAAAGGCTCGGAGTCCTCGCCCCAGAGAGGCCATGAAGCCCACTTGGCTTCTCACTGTGGGACACGAGCATAACATGCACTATATCGTATGTTCATTACATCGTTCAAGTACTTGTTATTTTTTTCATACATGTCTACATGACTAAGTTAGACGAGAAATCTTATTCGTTATTTTCAAAATTACATGATTCATCCTTCATATAATAACTTTTATATAACAATAAACTTGAAAACGAGACCACAACTAAGGACGAAAAAGATCCATTGAAGTTAAAGTTTTAACTCGGGTACGTGGCATCTTAATCCAATCTTATTTGTATTTTTTAATGTAAATTCCAAAACACAAATGATGTTCGCAGAGAATGGAATTCCAACCCATATTGAAATTTAGGTTAGTATATTATATTATATTATTTGGCTGGATTTTGTTGATGGCAATGGATTCTCATCTCCGAATGTTCGGAAAGGACCACTGAGCAAAGTTTTGAGGTGATAACCCAATTGCTTAGATAAGTTTTGGAAAGGGACATTTTTGGCCTCATGCTTTCAACTTTGGCCTTCAGACAAATGATGTTTTACACATTTCATAGAGGCACACATAATTTTATATTTTATAAGTAATTGCAAGAAAAGCACATGAACTGGATTATGGCCATAATTGATAAATATAGCAGAAATATCAACATTGTAAGAGAAGAGTTTAATTCATCTCACTAAGGAATCAAGTCTATCCTCGAATGGTCAATCCTGATATTTACTCAAATTGCCTCGTGGATGTCAACCTAGATTCGTGATTATATAATTTTACGATTGTAGATTCTTTGTGAAAAATATCGACTAGCTTGAAAATACCTCTCGAAATTATTTGTTTTCCAAATTAGTGGATTGCCATTCGCTTCTTCTTGAGTCTTAACTAATGCAACAATGCCATCTAACTAGGAAATTTTACTTATTTTCAATGAAAGAAAATTAAGGCTTCAATTATCATAATTTATCTACTAAAACTCTTGTTGGCTTCCATACGGCTAGGACTTTCGGACATGGGGAAACATGGGTGTCGGAATATCCTAGGAGACGTGGCGATTATTTCGAAGTCATCTTCTATGGATAGATCTTTGAATTTTTTTACTTATAAATTATAGTGGGTGTGAGTCTTGTTTATTATATTGTGCAATATTATTTAATGTTATATACCAAACATAACTAAAAATTATTGGCAGTTGACCGATATAAATTGTCACACTTCTAAGGTCTTGAAGAGACTTTCGCTTCCTGCATAAAAGATAGTACCATAACTCCTCTGGACAACATGTTCCATTTTTTTTTCCCCTTATTTGAGACTACCAGTTTCGTAATACGCTAACGCTAATGCCATTTAAAGCAAAACAAAAGACTACAGGGAAATTGGGTAAATTTCATTTGCGATAACTATACCGAATTCTATTTCAATCAAGTAACTGTACTTAATTTTGTTCAATTGAATAAGATTAATAATATTTGTACATGATTATGTACATAATTGTGTACATATAGAAGGAATGGAAGAGAGAAATATTATAATAATTGATTTTTTTTTTCTTTTTGCATCTTTTTTTTTTTCTCTCTCTTTTTCTTGTCATCCATTATGTACACAATGATATACAAATAGCATTACTCATTGAATAATTATACTTTAATTTGATTTCAATAAGAAAATCCCGTCTAATTCCGTCACTTGGGACTAACGAAAATTGAAAAAAGCAGTCAATAAACGATGCCTATCATTTCAAAGAACTTGTACTTATTTCATGCCAAGAAGCAACGGTTTATGTGTAATAATAATTAATTATTGACAACCACGTCATCGATTGTCGTTAGTGGAATTGGGCAAAGTTACCTTAATCGAAATCAAACTAATGTATAGTTACCCTATTCAAATCATATTAAAATATAATTACACGATTGAAAGTCACCTGATTGAATTAGAATGAAAGTATAGTTACCGTAAATGGAATTCACCCACGAACTCACACCCTTTGGACTCTCTACGCTAAGAAACAGAAAGCCTCCCTCTTCTTGTGGGCGTTGACGTAGCTTCATCGAGGTTGGCAGATCCAAGACTTTCTGAAGAATCCGAGCCACTATTCTCAGTTGCCTGTCCTGATTTGCTCGACCAGATTTTGGAAAATATTTTTTTCGATGTAATTAGCCCTTTCAATTTACTAATGGCAGCCTTGTCAGAATAATTCTTATTATCTCCATAATTTCTCTCATGCACTACTCCATTCCCCACTCTTAAGGCAGCCACCTCCCCTCTCAAGGCTCCGAGTTCTGCAGCAGAAGCCACAGCATCCCAATCTTCATCTGCATTAGTTGTTGCTGTCCTTGAGCTCCTGTAGGAGGCACAGTTGAGGTCTTTAATAGCTTTAGGTAGATCGGGAGTGCTGCTGCCAGACAATGCAGCTGATCGGACTTGCTCGAAAAAGAGCACCTGGACTACCACACGTAAAGGAAGTCTCTCGTTCTGCACTGCATGCATGCATGCATCTGCTGAGAGCTTCTTACAGTCGAACAACCGGCATATCCTCTTCCTCTCGCTCTTGCTGATCCCAGGGTGCACCTACACAACCACCACAGATTCAGTTAATGATAAGTTTCAAATGGCAACCATCATATTTTATGCTCACAATATCGTTCTATCATCTATGATATTATAAACAAATATATTTCCTTTTTCTCTACATAAAACAGAAAATGCTATATCAAATAGAATTTTATAGGGGAACAGATCTTAGTTACTAAAAAGCTGATAAATGTTAGGTACAGCTAATAATGTCGGCGACTATTATCTTTTTTATTTGTTATATTCTGCAGAAAGCTTAAGAGGCTTTACCTTGAGATACACATCAATTGCCCCATAAAGACCATCGTGTGCAGGTCGAGAAAAGCTAGAAACCATCTCTGCGATACCAATAAAAACTGACAAAGGTAGACTTGGATCCTTTGCAATCTCGCCAAGGTAACCATCAATTAGCTTTGCCACCATAAGCTTCGAAGCTTCTGATAAGATCCCCGGACTTCTAATTTCTTGAATCTCGTTCTCATTTCCTATTTCAGTTTTTGCATTTCGATCTTGTATCGTGAATTCTTCAAGTATTTTCTGGACTATTTGGACATCATACATAGTTGGCTTCCCTTCGCAAGTTCGAATTAACAGATCACTAACAGAAGCTGCCTCCAATTGCTGCCCAATTCTCTTTACCAGTCCGTCCTTTACCATTTCTCCAGAATTGAGAGAAATGGCTGCTTTTAACAACTTCAGCAAGAAACTACACGAGACACTGCCTTTTTCTGCAGGCAAAAGATACAAAATGGTATCCAGTATTGGGCGAAGCTGTGAAAAATCATTATATTGCACAGCACCCTTTCTAGAGCCTGGCAGCTTTCTATAAGCATAAGCTTTCAAAGCTTCTCCAATCACTTCATTAGATATTATCCCTTTTGTTTTAATGGTAATAATAACCCGCTTATAAAACTCTATTTCAAGCTCACACAAGTCCTCAACCCACCAATCATTTGGCACCATTCGGCTTCTGACACCATTCCAGCCGTGATCATTCCCATTTTCCTCGGGGAGCTTTTTTCTGTTATAGGTATAGGACCAGTCCACTTTGGAAACATCAACAGTGGCCTTTGAAGCAATAGCATCGATACAGTGGTTGATTAACTTCAATTCCTCGGGCAATGGTAACACAGACTTTGTAGTCTGAAGAACTATTATAGAGTCCTTCCAGCTTCTGAAAATGCTGGAGTTGAGAAAAACGTCAACCTTGTAAATGAGGTTCCCTTTTTCAATTGTCTCGTGCATTTCCAGATACTCTGCTGCACAGTGTGCAGCAACAACATTGTAAGCATTTAGGGTAACAGTCATTCCATAACAGAACTTGGCACATATTTTGAAGGCACTGGAACCTCCTGGAATGTCATGAATGTAGATTTCATCACTGTTTCCTTCATCCAATGAAGAAACCAACTTCTGTAAATGTGCACTTTTAGACAGAAGAGGGAACTGCATAATCCATTTTTAGCAGCAAATCAGTATTAATGAATTATATAACCCCTTTGAAATCACACATCAATTAGGGTGTCAGAGGTAAAAGGGACGCTAATTGAAACTTATTTTAGCACTCAGCAGATCACAAATTTCAGAGCAACGGGCACATACAGCTGTCGTCCAATTGAAATAGCCACCAAAAAAAGAAAAAACTTTTATCTGCCTTTCTATCAACTTTAATCTATAAAAGAATTTTTTCTTGATTGTGCACTGGCAACAAAGGTGCTAATGCTTCGAAAGAATAACAATCAAGAAGTAGATTCATTTGTCAGAGAAGTCCTGACTCGGTAATGCCAGCAAGGCATAGCTGTCGAAACGAAAATTTTGACAGCCGTCGTGATTATATACATTAATTATTAATCATTGTACCTTGTGCAGATAAAATTTCACATCCCCTACATGAATCACGATGTCTGTTGCCAGTTCAGTAGCCACACATCTGCAGAAGATGATTTATTCCAAAATGTTAACATTTTACGCAGTAGATATGAGTCATGAAAATTTAGCAGTTGAGAGCTTCTAAAAACACAAAACATGGATCGCATAACAAACACTCAAGAGAGAAAAAAAAGGATATAAAGTGGTATATTGGCACTGGCAAATCACTATGGCTTGAAGCCTTGACTTCAGTTACAGTAACAACGTGCATTTGGTGTACACACTGTCAAATTTTAGTGACAATACTGTATAGAGTACTTTTCTTTAAATTGAATTTAAGAAAGCGAATTCTTCCATGGAATTGACAATTTGGTACACCCTTGTGGAAAATCCAGGGATTCCCCCAGTCTACCAAGACATCTTAAAAATATACCTGTATTGGCTAGTCAAAACAAAACCAGTTTCCCAAAAATTTATAATGCCAAACACCTGATGGCTTGGTGTAGTCAATTGAGGTCATCTTAATTGCTATTTTACATGATACAACAAATTAGACCTATATCACTTAACAATGATTATCTAACATATTTAGTCTTTCTACAAACTGGTAGATTATTAATAAAACTGGTTATTTTTCCAAAAGAACAGTTAAAGTTTTTGCCCTAAACAAGCTCGGAAGCACTACAGATACTGTAAAAACAAATCAGAAGATTGAAAAGTTCAACATTATCGAAAAGGCTGAGGCAATTTCACAAAATATAAATCAAATTAAGTGAAGCAAAAGACATCAAAGACTAGAAAATTTATGTTAAACAGTTGCAGTGCATCACTATAAATTAAGTAAAAACGACAATAGATCTTCTTAGGTAGATATAGATCTTACCTAACTTTGTTCCCATCTGTCTGAAAGGAATCGGGCTTGGATCCAAGTTTCATAAACTTCATCGGTGCAACTCAACGGTGTATTTCTCTTCTGGTACTCCAAAACTATACTTCAAATTTCTCAATTGATCACAGAAATATGTACTGCCCCAGATTGAACTGTGGACATCCCAAATGATCAGACAAAACTAAAATCGAGGAAAGGAGTCGTGGGAATGGTAAACTTTAAAGGATTCCAGGTGTGGGGACCAAATTTCTGAATATAGCCAATTTTCTCAACTACAAAGGGAGGTAATGGGATCTCAAAGAGGTAAGTATTTATGCGTTGAATGACAGAATCTTGACAGTAACCAAGCACTTTTGAGAGAAGAAAAGGGAGGTATGGGGTTTGTGCAAATTTTGAGTTTAAACAAATGGTGGCTTCAATGGGAAGAGAACCTCAGAGAGGTTGTTCCCTTGGTCGGTGGCAAAGGCCACAAATTCCGGGTGAGCCTAGTCAGCCCAGGAGACACACCCAACAGACTCTCCACACTAAATTATTCCCAAAACCAGAGAAAAATTTCGTTAACACCAATCTGACTCCACCCCCTCTATTTCTTTATATTTCTTTCTCACTCTCACTCTGTTTATTTCTGCTTTCTCTGTTTCTTTAATTGTTTCTTCTATACCAAATACCAATATATATGCTATAGATTCAGATCACCAGAAAATACCCCAGTGCTCTTAAGTTCCAAAACTAATAAAGAAATATGAAATATATCAAACATGTGGTGTGCAATAAATTTAGCGGCTTTAGTTTGAAAGACCTGCAACGGAAAACAGCATCTCGGTATCAGTTGAATCAACCACCAACACGGTAGACAAGAAGCATCTCTTTTTATAGTTTTGACAAGACTGAAAGAACAGATGAGATCACATAGTATACCAGAATATCAAGTGCATTAATATTGGATCTTGCTATAAAAACATAGTGGGAAGATACACAATGGATTCTAATACAATCTAATTTTTTCATCCATTTCATATTATGTAACTTTTATGTATAATTTTGATATTCCAGTAGCAAAATGCATTCAAAATTGTATGGCTGGTTCTATCGAAAATGGTAAGCACATAGTTGCAAATCTAGGCCTCTTTGTCTTGGTTCCCGCGCATAGTACTTTTCTTTTTCGCACAGTTTTGTGCATACCAATTACCATATGCATGCGGGTTTCTTGTTTCTTCTTTTTATACTCACCGCCCGATTACTTTGAAAAGTGTTCTTGAACAAGACTTGTCATCACAAATTCGGTTCAAGTTACTGTAAACAAGGTGGGTTTTTTTGTGGGTTCTTGTTGGGGTTTACATGGGGA
>CAIGRF010150158.1:6215-23249 GCA_903798235.1 Fraxinus ornus
ATCTATAATACAAACTTTTTGCGTTAGTATTGAATGAAGAGTGTAATGATTTTTGGATTTGTTGACCATTTGGTCTTTGTTGTTTTCTAGCAATTTTGATTGAATTTTGGTTGGAAATTAGAGAGAGAATTGGGCATTGGGTGAGAAGAAAAGTTGTGAATTAATGGTTTGTCACTTTTTCGAATGTTTTTTATTGGTGTTGTCACTTTTTCGAATGTTTGTCACTTTTGAGCGCGTCACTTTTTTTTTTTTAATTTGTCACTTTTTAAAAAAATTTCTTCACTTTTTTTGAATTGTCACTTTTTGAGTATGTCACTTTTTTTTATTTTTTGTCACTTTTTTAATCTATATAAATTTTATTGTGCCACCTTTTTGAATTCGTCACTTTTATTAAAATTTGTCACTTTTTTTTGAATTTTGTTACTTTTTTAAGTGTTTCAGTTTTTTCAGTCACCTTCTTGATTTCTATCATTTTTTTTAGTGTTTGTCATTTGTTTTTGAATTTATGTCACTTTTTTGAGTTTGTATCACTTTTTGAGAGAGTATTACTTTTTTTTTTAGTTTTGTCAGTGACAATTTTTATAAAAAAAAGTGACATTGTGTCACTTTTTTATTTTACACAGTATTTTTTATTTCCTAAAAATCTTTCATATGATTTTAAGGGTATTTTTCAAAATACCTCTAATTTTAAGGGTATTTTTGTAAGTACCCCAAATTTGAAAAGTTACAAAAACTGCTTTATTCTCAGCCCATGTTCACGAGCCTGATAAGTATTTGGGGCAGTCTTAAGTACAAATTTAAAGGCATGTCATCCAAGGTATTCTAAAATGATTAATTCGATACAAGAATCATAACCACTTCCGAGGACAATTGTAGGACTTAGTTTAACAATTAAGACCTGACTTCTAGACTCTTAGATCAATTTGTTAGATTCAAGTGTTGCGAGGAACTCCGTGATTGAAATTCATGCAAGAAAAAGAAGAAAAAAGAAGAACGAGGCAACAGAATTATATGCTATGACATTATGGAATAATTTGTAACATATTTCAACATAATTTCGATTAAAAATTCATGAAGATGATGAATTCGAAAAAATTCACGGTTGAATCACCTTTCTATTTCATGTCCAAAATTCAGCATACTATTTCATGTCCAAAATTCAGCATACAGTGCATTCCTATTGTCTCAATCCCAATAACAAAGGAGATTATTATTCACAATCTAAGTACCAAAATTTGAGAATTTTCATGCTAAAAATATTGTTCCAAGGCTTTTCCAATTTTAATATAATTTTTGTTGACACCCTAAAAATGTAGCCAAAAATTAAAGGTCCAAGGTGAAAAGTCCAATTGGTAGGTCCAAGGTAAAGGTCCAGGTAGAATCGTTGAAGAATATAATAGATGCCCAAGCACAAGGAGGCATCATCGCCCAAACTTGCAAGACACCCAGAAACTGAGCGAATGAAGAACCATGTGATCGCCCAGAGCGACACTCCTATTATCGCCCAAACCTTCAAGTCGCCAAGGGTTAAGCAAATCTAAGACATTATAGTCGTCTAACTCAACAGTTATGGAAGCAATTATTAGACAAAATTCGACACACCCTACGATTCAAGGATGGGCAGTTAAAAGGTAAGTTTAATGGCAACGGTTATGAGATAACTTTTCCCCAACAAGTCGGTCATCATGAAGAAGGTGGATAAGTTATGAAGTAATTGAGTAGTTCTGAGCAGTTTTATCACTCAGAATCACTAAGGGAATATAAAGGAAAGTGAAGACGTAGAAGAAAAGGACCCCGAATAAAAAACTCTCAACAGAGAATATGTAATTTCAATTTCTTAGTTTAACTTTAGAATTCTTCTTTCATTACTCGTGTGTTTCCACCCCTTGGATGCATTTTGTTCGTTTCCGATTGTAAATCTTCGCCACATAATAACACCCCTTTTTGAGACTTTATCTCAAGAGGTCCGTTCCTTACTTGTTCGTCTGATCCTTTTTTAATTGTTAGCGAACAAAAACACACGAAACAATTTTCTATACGAATTTAACCTTATTTTCCCGCCTTCTTTTCTCTTACAAAAATGATTTCGAAGTTAATAGAGGTTGGGGGAAGTTTGAAATTAATTCAAACCATTCCCTTCGACCCACTTTAATGTCTTGCGGGTCAGATCACTCAACATAGACGATCCAAAATATGTATTTTTCAACATCTTCTACTCACATATAATGGATTTGATCTAATTCATATAAGACAACGAATATCTCACGTTAGATCCTTTTCAATATCTATCTCAACAAAATTCATGTGAATTGAGATAGTGCGACCAACGTGTACATGTTAGAGTTGACGGTACTATAAGTAGCTACACTAGGAACATCGCATCTCGCTATGTTCCAAACTCATTTTACAATATTAATTCAAGTTTTTCGGATCCCTCGAATATTTATGGAACATACTTGAACTCCACACTATATCTTTGTATTCACAATCTATTCTAAACCCTAAATGGTTAATACAATTGTTTGGTTGAGCTTAAATCGAAATGTTGGTCAAAATGATTATCATTTCCTACTCAAATTCTTTAACTCTAAATCAGCCACTTTTATGGACATTTTCCATCAAATCAAACAAATCATAGTTATTGATAATATGCCAAAGTAGCAACATTAAAATAAAATTTTAAGAAACAGTCAAAAGTTAGTAAATATGAGGTTATATAAATCTCAAGGTTTTACAATAAAAAAAAGTAGTGTTCTATTCAACTCATTTACTCCATATTGATCGTAAAAATAAACATGATATGAAACACATGCTACGATGTTACAAAACTTGATACGATGATTCATTTCTAAAGGCTCAAATGTAGCCCCGTGTATTAAGGCAGTGAATTGTGAATCTACAATGCACGGGTTCAATTCCTATCTATCGCCCATAATTAAAATGCTATCATCTTCCAAATTTTTATTTTATTTTATTTCTTTTGTAAAGATGAAGAAAGTTTTGTTACGGGCGGCAGCATTGTGGTTTATTTGGGTAAATGTTGTAGATTATATATATTATTATAAATTAAATAACTTTGGAAGCAAACTAAAATTTGAATCATAAACGAAAAATCCTTACAAAAATTTCTTATTCTCGATTCTAAGAACTAGACGAGTCTAATTTTAACATAATTCAAATCGAATTGACTTTTGACCCAATTTGTATGGTTTCGAAAAAAAAAATTACGGACATAACTTCTTTAGATAAAAAAAAAGTCTTTCATATTTTATTATTTTTTGAAAAATTACCACAAACTGCCATTAGTCTTACATAGAGTTTAAAAAACATCTTTCAATAAAATAATATTACGCGCAAACTCAAAATTTTTCCGTATTTTTTAAACAAACATTCTTCATCAAAGTACTATTCCAAAATGTATTTTGGACAAAAAATGGAACTCAAACAGGCAAATATATAGGTCGGCCGACAAAATTCGAAAAATCTTGACTCGGTGCAGGCCACATATAATAAATCCTCTTTAAACTTCGAGCAAGTTGACCAATGTAAGTCCATTGTCAAGTCATGATTTTAAGCCTACTATCAAGCAATTAAATCTTATATTTTCAAGTTTCAACTTAATTTATTAACATTTATGCGTTGATTAAATAAAGTTCATTTACTCTACTAGAGCCTTAAATCTTATATTTTCAAGTTTCAACTTTTAACATTTATGCGTTGATTAAATAAAGTTCATTTAGAGTGTGTTTGGTGCATTTAAAAGTGAGATAATGTATTTTTTTGAAGTGATGTGATGATGAATATGTAGTTGAAAAAGAATGAAAAGTTATTGATGCAATGAAAAATATTATTTTATTGAATAATGTATGGTGAAAATAAGTAGAAAAATGAGAATGAAAAAATAATGTGGGCCAAACAGGGACTTACTCTACTATAACCTTACCTTGACAAACACGCCATGAGGCCAATAGCCACCATTACAAGATAAAACCCGAAATGGAGCCTAAGCAATAAAACAAAATTAATGCAATGTCCTTATTTTGATGTGATTAATGAAAGTTAGAAATATTAACTTGTTCAAATACAAACTTACTCAGTTCTTGCTTTTACTTATTTCAAGTTTGACATCCATCATACATGCTAAAACTTTTCTCTCTCTTAGCTACTATTCAGACCCTATTGAAAAATGTGTCTACGTTCCTTGTTTGATTCCATTATAATGAGAATTTAAGAAAATTGAATTTTGGAATAGTAATTTTTTGAAAAATATGTAGTTAAAAAAGAATGAAAAGTTTTGGATTTATATATAATATTATTTTATTGAAAAATGTGTGGTTGATAAGAAAAGAAAAAAATAAATTATAATTTTAAAGGAGATCAAACAAGGATTGAACAACTTTGTGTTCGTAACGATTCAAACATACATATACATTTACGCACGCACGCGCGCGCGCGCGTGTGTAATGTACATGCAAATAAGGGGTCATTTAGTATGAAGAAACTCCGTCGTGTTAAACATTGGACCAACGATGAGATAAAAGTAGAGAAAGAAGTACAAGGTATGCTAAATTTTAATGACACAATATATAGTCTCCGTCGTGTTAAATATTGGACCAATGACGAGATAAAAGTGGAGTGAAAAGTACATGGCAAGCTAAGTCCCTATTTGTTTCCACTACTTTCACCCAAAAAATGAGAATTCTTATCGTTGGAATAGTGGCTAACCGCAATAGTAGACCATTTTGTGAGTGAGTGAGCCCCACCATTTTATAAAAAATGGTCAAATTTCTCATTTTATTGTTGAAGTAGTGGAAACAAACAGTAACTTAACTTTTAATGATACAATATATAGTTGCATATGGTTGCCTCAACGGACTGAAAAATCCAGGTTGCAAATGTTCAGAATGCTAATTTTGTCTTCGTAAGCAACAATTTTGGGGAGAGAACAATTTTGAGGAGAGAGAATTTAGTTTTTCGTGAAATCTAGATTTTATCAATCACGTACATCTTACAATCTAGCTTAGGTCTAAATAACGCGACAAAATTAAATTTTTGACACGGAACCTTAAAATATACTCTTGCTAACCATTTTACATAAAAATAAAATACCCAATAATGTTATTTATAGTATAAGATGCCAATGCCATTTTTAGAATAGGGAGCACCTAACAAATAAGCATTGATTTATTATACTGTGTACCAACCAATTGTCATTAATTTATCCTAGCATAATACTACCTAGTAACCAAGTGGTTTCATTAGATTGTGGCCGAATCGAGTCCACATCAACTATTGGGTAAGTAGATATTTGCACAAAAATGCTGGCCAGGCAGAGCTTAGCTCTCACATGAGGTGGGTCCCGCATAATACTACCTAGTAACCAAGTGGTTTCATTAGATTGTGGCCGAATCTAGTCCAAATCAGCTATTGGGTAAGTAAATATTTGCACAAAAATGCTGGCCAGGCAGAGCTTAGCTCTCACATGAGGTGNTTTCTCATTTTATTGTTGAAGTAGTGGAAACAAACAGTAACTTAACTTTTAATGATACAATATATAGTTGCATATGGTTGCCTCAACGGACTGAAAAATCCAGGTTGCAAATGTTCAGAATGCTAATTTTGTCTTCGTAAGCAACAATTTTGGGGAGAGAACAATTTTGAGGAGAGAGAATTTAGTTTTTCGTGAAATCTAGATTTTATCAATCACGTACATCTTACAATCTAGCTTAGGTCTAAATAACGCGACAAAATTAAATTTTTGACACGGAACCTTAAAATATACTCTTGCTAACCATTTTACATAAAAATAAAATACCCAATAATGTTATTTATAGTATAAGATGCCAATGCCATTTTTAGAATAGGGAGCACCTAACAAATAAGCATTGATTTATTATACTGTGTACCAACCAATTGTCATTAAGTTAGCCTAGCATAATACTACCTAGTAACCAAGTGGTTTCATTAGATTGTGGCCGAATCTAGTCCAAATCAGCTATTGGGGAAGTAGATATTTGCACAAAAATACTGGCCAGGTAGAGCTTAGCTCTCACATGAGGTGGGTCCCACATAATACTACCTAGTAACCAAGTGGTTTC
Source organism: Fraxinus ornus (assembly GCA_903798235.1). Classification (NCBI taxonomy): domain Eukaryota; kingdom Viridiplantae; phylum Streptophyta; class Magnoliopsida; order Lamiales; family Oleaceae; genus Fraxinus; species Fraxinus ornus. The sequence continues at coordinate 12,314 of CAIGRF010150158.1, forward strand.
ATTAGATTGTGGCCAAATCTAGTCCAAATCAACAATTGGGTATGTAGATATTTACACAAAAATGATGGTCTGGCAGAGCTGAGTTCTCACATCACCTCATTAAAAAAAAAAAAACACCCAAAAAAACTCACCCCGCTCCTGTTTGTGAGAGGACCTGTACTAGGTTGGGCAAAATGGGTATGACACCCCAGCATTGCTCATATTTACATACTGTATATGTGTTTGAATCTCATTTTTAGGAGAATAGAAATTTTGGAATAGTGATGAATGTTAGAATGTGTGGTGAAAAAGTGATAAAAAAAATTTTTATTTGTGTGTAATATTATTTTATTTAATGAATACACCAACCATGATTTAATGAATAAATATTTCATCTATTTATTATACCTGGTCAGAAGTCACAATTCACAACATGGCAACCTAGTACCTAGTTTAGAAATGTAAACAAAAATAATAATACTGATAACTCTATTTTATGGCTACTATTTTAGAGGTTGTTTGGTATAGCTCAAAATCAAATTAAAATTGAAAATATAGTCGTTATTGGGTCTCACTCGTCTAATAAAAGTCCATAATAATTTTAATCCGATTTTAATATCTATCGAACACGCCCTTAATGTGCCCAACTTATCTGATGGTTGATGATGATTCTCCAATCATCTCATAAGGGTTTTAAAAATATGTATCGACATTGCCATGTTTGTTTTTTCTTGTTTCATATTCATATTTTGTAATTTTGGCTGTCTTCCACTTGTTTTGTTTCTTTCAAGTGTCAAAATTTCAACTAGAATTTAGTCAACTACGAGAAATTCAAAACATTAAAAGATTTTGCAAAACAATCTAGTGATAGTGTGATACAACTCATCCACAAGCTATGGGCCAGTGGAGAAATTGAGGTTTTTGGATTCTCATTTTGTCCGTACTTAAAAATAAGTCAAATTTATGTTATTATATATGAACTTTGACATCTTGTGTACAATCTTCTTCTAGCTCAACTTGAGGATCTTATTCTTCTGAAACGGAGGCTAAATTATAAACAATTATGGTCAAAATCACTTTTTTATCCAAATTTTTCTTAGAATTCACTAGTACTACTTACTCGTTACTTATGTCTATCTATTTATATTTTAAATCGATTATAATCAATTCTCAAACATGAAGTAAATGTACAAAATTAAACCAACAAGCTACTCAACTCTCTTCTAGTTAAAATGAACTTAAATCTTACAATAAGAATAAGTTTAAAGAAAAAAATAAAAACATATAATTTAAATTGATTTTGAGCAAATTTATAATATAAATCAATTTTAATCCATTCTCAAACATGCTATAAATGTACAAAATGCAATCAAAAAACTACTCAGCTCTCTTCTAGTTAAACTAAATTAGCCTCAAGTTCGGCTAGCAAGTGGGACGCTGACACAAGAATAGAGGAAGCTACTGGACAGAATGCGCAGTCTCGAGCAAAAGGGAACCTGGATACAGGCACCAGGCTGGTTTCGGCCAGCCTTACTGATCAGGCACAGGCAACTGCACGAACTCTGGTGGGTCATCAATGGGCGATTTAGCATTGTAACGACATATGATTTCTTCAAGTTGAAGGGGTCTGAGGTAGTTTGGGCAACAACTGTATGGAATGCTTCCATCACCCCGAAGCATGCCTTCATCTTATGGTTTTGAATTAAGTCCAAATTGCTTACCAATGACAAGCTTTTGCATATGGAGATTGACCAAGTTATTAACATTATTGAGGATTCCGAATTGCACTTGTTAGTACCGTTTACCATTTATGAACGATACGGAACCAAAAATTTATTGAGGATCTTAGACCGTTAGATGAATCAAAATACACGTATACAAAGTTATGCTTTCTTTGTATCTGAATGTTTTGATTCAATACGAGTCTATGGCAATTAGCAGCTAGATCTTATCGTTTGTACATCTTTTCGTTTCGTTTGCCCGGGAATGCCCGGAATACTTGTATGTGTTATTCATTTGTGATTTTGCTCAGGAATGCTCGGAGTACTTGTATAACGTACGCCATTTGTGATTTGCTCGGGAATGTCCAGAGTACTTGTACATGATTTTGATCAATATAATTCATTTTTATAGATCAAAAAAAAAAAATTTAAACCTTACAATAAGAATACATTAAAATGAAAAAATAAATAATAAAAAAAACAGAGGACCAACTTTGCCATAACTGATTCAAACTTTACTTGATGAAATGACAGGGAGACTAGCGACAAGAATAGGATCATCATCAGGCAAAAGCATTTTAGGGTTTAGTGCAGTGAAAACCAAAAGAGCAAATAGGACCAAAACTGATAATGCTGATAAAACAAGCATTATAAAATGAGGAATTTCTCCATTGACTTCCTGAGCATATCTTGTTGAAGCTAAAGCCAGCATCGTAATGGGGTAAGAATAAGCCCACCATGCTATACTGAATTTTCTCATGGCTTTCTTGAAAAGGGCTGGCCTGCACATCTATTAATAATTTGAAGAAGAAGAAAAAAAAAATCAATTTTTCATGTGGTAATTAAGAAAAATGAAGAGTAATGATTCCATAAAAAAAAAGTAAGGAAATAATGGAAAAGAGTATGGAAGAAAAATGGAAGAATTTTATGATGTCATAATTTCTCATTTCAATTTACCTATGAGACTTTTGGTGATACCATCGACAGAGAATGTGTTGAACAGTTTTATCTAGATTAATTTAATCTAATACAAAAGAGAAATTTATTTGTTTGTATATTCAAGATATTTACAACAACCTACACAATGAAATCAAGATATTTATATATGTATAGCTCTTCTCAAACCGTCTTAATTTTTAGATGAAATAACTAAAATGCTATTAAGCCGAACAAAAGAACTTTGACTCTATATATTGATGAAAATTGTGCACGCTTTGAATTTTTAATGAAAAAAAATGAGTACAATATGCACTTGATAAGACATGTTGAATATAATATTTAAAAAAATACACGTGACTCTTAACTAAACACTAATTTTTTATTCAATATAATATGAATGATTTAAATAGTGGAATATTGAAATTTGTAACTTTATTAAATACATTTAGGATAGAACAAATATCGAGAATGAGTTTGGAGAATATGAGGTTAAAAATAGCGAAAAGTTTCGAGCTTTAAGCGTAAATTTTTTTTTTATGAAATAATATGTGGTTCAAAATGAGTTTTGGAAAAAAATGGAACTCGACTAAATATGTACAACAACGAATTAAATTTTACTTTTTTAAAATAATGTAATTGACTAAAGTACATAAATCTTTCCCGCTTAAAATATTTTAGGCATGACACGATCTTATGCTAGCTAAGAAATTATACATACACATAATTATATGTTGTACAATCTGTACTCTAATGCCCACAAAGCTTTTATTTATATTATTAAATATGCGTTATATGTTCATGCAACGTATAAACCCCACTAGAAAAATTTTAAATTACTGTCTAGTTTTGTATTAAATTGTTGCAAAAGAACAAATTTTAATATTAATTTAATGTTTCCAGATCTGTTACGTTTTCATTAAATATTTCAAAAATTAATAAAAAAGATTTATGGGCACAAATTTTTATTTGAAAAAACCATAGGTAAAATTGCGCTACTGGCCTCAACCTATTATTTAGGTGATAATTCTATGCATTTGTCTTCAGTTGGGAACAAAAACCCAACTATACTAGAGCAGACGTGTGTCAACGTTGAAAATCATTCAAAACTTTGTAAAACTGTGATGATATTTATGAAAATATGTATCATTTCAAATTTATGAGTATCAACCCTGAGTTGGAAAGCAAATCCAAACATTAATAATGTGGACACGTGAGGATTATGTGACAATTGAAGTCGACTATGCAACTATAAGGAAATGTTAATGGATTTGCTCCATTTTAAAGAATAAGGACCAACTTGCTACTAGAGATATAGGTTGAAGATGAGTCATGGAATTTTTAAAAAAAATTTGACTACGTACCAGTGACGTGAAGAGGAAAAGGGAGAGGAAAAACAGCATTTTGGAACTAGTATCAAAGCTGCCGGAAATGGAGTACCATGCCAAACTTGCGATGCTTGGAGCTGCAAAGAACAAGAAGAAAACAGGCCGTAACATCGCCGGTAACCGATCACCGCCGGAAAGTCTCTGATGAAGAGTCACAAAAAGCACCAAATAATGAACCATGCCTAAAGAAAACAGGAAAACTGAAATTTCTTGCCACCCTATTTTGGCGGCGGCGCGTGCTCCGACCAAATTCCCGACGACTGATAATTGGCTCGTTGGATTTGCCACCGCTGTTAAAATTCTCTTTCCCTTTGTAAACCACTGGCCATATATTTTTAAATCGAGAATGACAACAGGAACAGCAAAAACCCACCACAAAATCCTGAAGGAAACGTTTTTTGGAGTGACAAAAGGTGAAGATTCAAGCAGTAAAAGCCATGAAATCCAAGGTGCAAAGAGATAATTCACTCCAACATGGTGAAGAAATTCTTTCTTTACGAGATTAAACCGAAAAAGGCATCTGAGAGCGTAGAGAATTGAGAGCAAAACTAGTGTGAAAAACGCGAATGACCACAAAATCGTTAAGACTGTTGAATACAGAAAATGGGAAACGTGAAATGTAATTCTTGAATAGTGATTATTTGGCTGAAGAAGGATTTTACAGAGAAGGGCTTGACATGAAAGAGATAGGGTTATTCGGAAATAGCCGGCGTGGATTCTGGTTAAGATTGGTGATAGAGAGAATGAGTGGTGCATAGTGGTGGAAAGACCCGGAATGGTTGAGGTGGCGGAGGGCTCATCGGTGGCGATGGCGAGCTGAGTTTCAGATTGAGATTTTTGGATTTCCATTGAGAACTTTGTCGTTATACAATTTAGGCTAAGCAAAAAATTGAATTACGACTATCTTGTTTGAGACCTACGCTATATAGTGAGGGGATGGGAAAGAGACAAAAGGATCATAATAAAATGAGTATTTTCACTTGTACGTCAAGTGGTGTACATAGGTTCCACCCCGCTCATGTTGGGAGTGGGATCCACTAGAATAATATTTTTTTTATTTGAGTGGATCCCACCCCCCGTGAGGGGGGTGTAACCCGTGATGTAGATTATGATGTACCACTGACATTGCCCTAATAAAATTGAATTTAAGAAAAGAAAGTTTTATAGAAATGACGAATTAGTGAACGAAAAAATAAAAATGATTTTGTGCTTTTTATAGCTTTCTTAAAGTAGAGATTAATTTTCTATTCAATATCTCATAATCTAAATCCTCTGCTAGAAAAAAGAAACTTTCCATCATTTATTTTCGAAATTTTTGACGGAGCGATAAAAGGAGCAAATGGTGGCTTATTGAAAAAAAAAAAAAAAATTGGAATTAAACAAAAATATGTGTGAAGATAAGGTATTGACTATTGACTTTACTCACAATCGCCCAAAAAGGTCAATATCTTTAATTTCATATTTAGGGTCGATTTGATGCACATGTTTTTGACCCTTATTTGATCATCATTATTTTTTAAATGCATTTTTCTCCCTCTTATTTTTAATTACACATTTTTTAATAAAATAATATTAAATGCTATTGAGAAATGGAAGAGAAGCGGAAGCAAATCATATGGAGGGAAAGTCATCTGAGTTGGACAGAAGAGGATTTGGAAGAAATACACATCAACGTGCTTGTTGGTAGCTTGCCTCCACCTCATCAAAATGGGAATCATCTAGAAGATAGGCAGTTGGACATTATAGAAAAGGGATAGAAAGAAAATTAGTTACAAATTGTTGCACATAACTGATTTTATGGCGCCATTTTTATTGGCCAGACTATGTTATTCTTTGATTCTTTATTTTGTATTATAAATACTCATTTGAATGTAATTATTCAGTAAGAAAGTGAAATATAGAGAAGTCTTTCTTCACTCTAGTTCCATTCTTTAATTTTTGTTGTCTCTTTAATTTCTATTACTGTACATTCAAATTCTATATCACTTCATCTATTCTAAGTAGCTACAGATCCAAATTTTATATGGTATCAGAGCCAAAATGGAACAATCAAGCAATCAAGATGTTTTGTTCCATAATAATGAGCTGCATCCAGCAGTTAACTAAAATCAATCGACACTGATTGCTCATGGTCCAACTCAAAATCCCTTCTACATTGGTAGCAATGATGGTTCAGGTGCAATGCTGGTCACACACATTCTTGACTCAAACAATTACCATTCATGGGCTAGATCCATGAAGAGAGCCCTGCGAATTAAGAACAAATTGGGGTTCATTGATGGCACTATCTGTGAGCCTTCAGACCCCAATGATCCCCTGACTGAACACTGGTTGCGATGCAACGATATAGTGATAACTTGGATGTAGAATACAATAGCAGTCAACATCAAATGCAACATGGTTTATGCTGAGACTGCTTATCAGCTTTGGCTGGAATTGGAGCAACGTTTTGCTCAACAAAATGCACCAAGGATTTTTGAGATAAAGTAAGGGATCACCACTTTGTTACAAAATCAGGATTCTGTGAGTATGTATTTTTCCAAATTGAAAACATTACTTGATGAATTTTTGAACTATGAATCAATTCCTAATTGCACTTGTGGAGGCTTGAAAGTAGTGGTTGAAAATCAGCAAAGAGATTGGGTGATGAAGTTTCTAATGGGCCTCAATGACTCTTACGAAGGGATAAAGGCTCAAATTCTGTTAATTAAGCCCTTTCCTAGCCTAAATGAAGTGTACTCAATTGTCCAACAGGAAGAGAAAATGAGGGAGATATCTAATATCGATTTGAACAATGACTCTATGGCTTTGATAAGCAGGAGTAATACTGATAAGTCAGGTAGACCACTGAAGAAGGATAGGTACTATTGTACCTACTGTAAGATCCTAAGGCATTCACTGGAAAGATGCTTCAAGGCTAACACGAATAAACCTATGTGTTCTTACTGCCAAATGCCCAAGAGATGTTACAAACTGAATGGATATCCAACAAACCACAAATCAGATGGGAAGGGTAGATCCATGGCAAATTATGTGGCTACAGGAGTGACTTCTGATCAGGAAAGTGCTGAAGACAAGTCTCAGATGCCATTAACTTAGGAACTATACTCACAGCTTCTGGGCACTCTTGAAATCTGTCCCTAGCACTTAAACTTCCATTCATTCAGCTAACAATGTTCAAAGCATGCTTGCACCCTTTCCTTCCGATTATAAGGTGTCTGTTATATGCTCTTTGTCTGCTTTTTCTTCTAAACCCCCTAAAACTTGTAACATTCCATATATTTTAGATACAAGAGCAACAAATCATATGATCTACTCCAAATCTCTATTTCACTCCATTCAAGCTGACGTCTCATCCACAGTGGCTCTACCTAATGGGAAAGTGGTACTAGTTACTCATATAGGGACAGCCAAAGTCACAAAATTACTCACACTTAGTGATGTTCTATGTGTTCCTCATTTCTCTTTTAACCTGATTTCTGCCAAGAAACTGGCCCAAGAACTGAATTGTTGCCTTATTTTTTTCTTTGATTGTTGTTATATCCAGGACCTCTTGAGATGGACAATGATTGGAAAGTGTGAGGTGAAGCAAGGACTCTACCATATATTGCAAGAAGATGTCTCCCCTTCAACTCTATCTAATGCCTTATCCAAGCACAATCTGAAAACCAGTACTCCAGCCTCTGTCTATAGTGCATAATCACTTGACCTCTGGCATTATAGGCTGGGTCATTCTTCCTATCTTAAGCCACATAGTAATCAACATTGTGATATTTGTTCATTATCAAAGCAACACAAGCTACCCTTTTCTAATAACCAGCACAAAACCAATGCTTGTTTTGAATTAATACACTGTGATATCTAGGGACCTTGCAATGAAGTTTGTCATGATGGCTCTAAATATTTCTTAACTATAGTGGATAATTTTAGTAGATGCACTTGGATTTACATGTTAAAACTAAAGTCAGAGGCCATTACTACCTTGCAACATTTCTGCACTATGGTAGAAAATCAATTGAAACTAAAGTAGAAATTATTCGAAGTGATAATGGATGGGAGTTTATTATGAAAGACTTTTACCTACAAAAGGGCATTATACATCAAACAACATGCGTGGAAACACCACAATAGAATGCCACAGCATAAAGGAAACACCAGCACATTTTAAACGTAGCAAGAGCATTAAGGTTTCAAAGTGGCATTTCCTTAAAATATTGGAATATTGTGTCCTAGCAGCAGTGTACTTGATAAAGAGGACTCCCACTCCTCTGTTAAATCATAAAAACCCCATCGAAATCCTTTTCAAAACTATGATCACCTCAAAGTTTTTGGATGCTTGGCTTTTCCCACTACTCTTGTTCAAGTGAGAGATAAGTTTAACTCTAGGGCTAGAAGGTGTGTATTCATTGGTTACCCATTTGGCACTAAAGGGTATAAACTGCTGGATTTGGACAATGATAAGATTTTTCTCTCTCGAAATGTTACCTTTCATGAGACTGTTTTTCCATTTAAAGTTAAGGAAGCGAGCTGTCATGACTCTTTGCTAAGTCCCAATGAGCTCAGTTATACGAAAGATCCTATCATTTCTGCTACCAGCCTATCTCCTCATCATAATACTATTGATTCCCAAACAACTAATATAGCTGATCCTCAACATCCTAGTTCAGAAGCCAATGAAACTGATGAAATTGATATCAGTTCCCTGCAGGAACCAGAACCTGAACAAAACACTTATACACATTTGCCTCGAAGGTCAAACAGATCAAGAAGGGCTCCAACACATCTTCAAGACTTTATAGGCTAGCAGGCCACTTCACTTCACCCATCTCAATTGTTGGAAAATCAAAAGGTACAAGCACAATTAGGTAATCATTTCCCGCTTACTGCTAGTATATCTTATGAGAAATCGTCTGCACCACACAAAGCATTCATGACCTCAATTACCTCACACACAGAGCCCAAAAATTTCCTAGAAGCTAGTTTATCCCCTGAATGGAGAGCTGCCATGAAAGTTGAGATTGTTGCACTTGAACTTAATGGTACCGGGAGATTGTTAACTTACCACCAGATAAAGAAGCAATAGGTTATAAATGGGTGTATAAAATTAAGTTTAATGTTGATGGCACCATAGAAAGGTACAAGGTAAGACTTGTTGCGAAGGGATACACACAACAAGAAAGGTTGGATTATCATGAGACTTTTTCACCGGTAGCAAAAATGGTAACAGTTAGAACTTTGTTGGCAATTGTAGTCAAGGGATGGATTTTACAACAATTTTATGTTAATAATGCATTCTTGTATGACGATTTGGAAGAGAAAGTGTACATGGAACTACCACCTGGATATTTTGAAAAAGAAGGGAGAAAAGTGTGCAAACTCAAGAAGAGTCTTTATGGACTTAAGCAAGCCTCTCGCCAGTGGTTTCGAAGCTTTCAAATTTCATCATTCAGCAGGGGTACTCTCAATCCAAGGCTGATTATAGCTTATTTACCAAAGGAACAAACACTTGCTGGCAATTGTGAAGAGACAATCAATCAGTTGAAATGCTCTCTAGATGATCAGTTCAAAATAAAAGATCTTGGGAAGCTAAAATATTTCCTTGGCATTGAGGTTGCCAGATCAACGAAGGGGATTTACTTGTGCCAATGAAAATATGCTTTGGATATCCTAGATGACTCAGGAACCATTGGATCAACTCCTACCAAGATTCTTTCAGATTAAAAAAATTAGACTATCCTGGGAAGATGAAGACCTTCTACCTGAACCTGCCCTCTACAGAAGATTGATTGGGAGATTATTGTATCTCACCATCACAAGGCTTGATATATCCTATTCGATGCAATTGTTAAGTCAGTTTATGGATATTCCTAGAGTGCCACACTTACATGCAGCACACAAAGTCTTACGGTATTTAAAGAGATCACTAGGGCAAGGATTGTTCTATTCAGTGGACTCTGAAACTCAGCTCATATAGTAACTCGGATTGAGGAGCTTATCCAGACACAAAAAAGTTCGTGACAGTATATTGTATGCTTATGGAAAGTTCTTTGGTGTCCTGGAAGTCGAAGAAGCAAGGAGTTATCTCTAGGTCATCCACTAAAGCAAAGTACAGGGCAATGTCCAATGTATGCTGTGAATTAACTTGGCTTGGCTACTTACTCAAAGACTTATAGATTGCATATCTACAAAGTGCAAAGTTGTGCTGTGATAAAAAATTCGCTATACACATTGCTACAAATCATGTTTTTCACGAAAGAACAAAACATAGAGAGATATATTGCCACTTGATTCGGGATAAAATTCAAGAAGGGAGCATCTCAACTGAGTATGTGACCAACTGAATATGTGACAAGCAAATGTCGGGTAGCGGACATTTTTACCAAGAGCTTAGGCTCTCAAAATTTCTATTCGTGCATGTTCATGATGGGAGTAATATATATATATACTCTCCATCTTGCGGGGGGCTATTGAGAAATGGAAGAGAAGTTGAAGCAGATCATATGGAGGGAAAGTCAGCTGAGTTGGACAGAAGAGGATTTGGAAGAAATACACATCAACGTGCCCATTGGCAGCTGCCTCCACCTCATCAAAATGGGAATCATCTAGAAGATAGGCAGCTGGACATTCTAGAAAAGGGATAGAAGGAAGATTAGTTACAAATTGTTGCACATAAGTGATTTTATGGCGCCATTTTTATTGGCCAGACTCTGTTATTCTTTGATTCTTTATTTTGTATTATAAGTACTCATTTGAATGTAATTATTCAGTAAGAAAGTGAAATATAGAGAAGTCTTTCTTCACTCTAGTTCCATTCTTCAATTTCTGTTGCTGCACATTCAAATTCTATATTACTTCATCTAGGGATGGCAAAAAAACTCGCCAGCTAGAACGGCTCGGAAAAAGCTCGAGCCG